>CAUYPK010016850.1:0-25748 GCA_963574355.1 Loris lydekkerianus | reverse complement strand
TTAGAGATGTTCTGCACTCAGGTTGATGTCCTGTGCCATTTAGCTTAGACTAATGGAGATCTGAGGCTGGAACTGGGATGGATACCCTAATGAAACTAGAGTCGTGTGTGAGTAGATTTTGGGGAAGCAAATCTTAGTGTTGTACTAAGTACCTGGTGCTGTGTGTGGGTTCCACAGATCCTCAGGGTCACTGGAGGCACTTAGGGGTCACTGCTAGGTCTACAGATTGTGATGGGGAGGCTGAGGAGGGTGGAGCACTTCCTACACATGTGTGTCTATTGACTTGTGATGTAATACCTAATATGATATATATGTCTATGCACTTTCTAGGTTTAGTAAGGGTATCAGTCTCTTGGAGCAGCCAAATGTTCCCTCATGAGTGAATTCGAAGAGAGATTCTGACATAGGGGTTCATATGCAAAATATATTCAAGTTTGTCAGAACAACAGAGAAAAATTTCTAATAAGACCCTCTCAGATGTGAGGGTCTTATTAGAAATTCCTTTGAAATCTTGTATTTTAAGTTCAAATTTTACACGCTTTACATTCTCCAGAGCAGTGATGTGCGTCATTTGGCAGCTTCTTGTGGCGTTAGATGAAAGCCCAGCTCAGAGGTGGGGATTCTGGCTGGAGGATGAGCAGTCTGGGCACAGCTTTCGGGGGTGAAGCGTGGGGTCCATGAACATAGGTGGTTCAGGTAGTTTTGTTGAAACATTTTTACCCAAGTTTGCTCACAATAGATGACAGAATTTATATGTGGTGTGGGTTTGGGAGGGGGGAGGGAATGGCATGAAATTTCTTTGAAATCTTGTATTTTAAGTTCAAAATTTACACACTTTACATTCTACTCCTTCTGGACCCTGTTTATTTTAATATAAACATAAGACTTTGCCGCAAATCTCCGAGTAAGGTAGGTGGTTCAGGAAGGTGCCCCATGCCTACGCTATGGTTTAGCAGAGCTCCCCCATTGAGGGGTTGTGTTGGCAATGTCCCCATAACTATGTCATTCTAGAACTACCATTACTGTTTATTTTTGTGGGATTGCAACATTTTTACTTCTTGTAAAATTTAGCATTTACGAAATGGACTAAATTTTAAAACTAAATACTTCTTCCATTCTCACACTAAGCTGCAGTATCCACGAAATGATAAATTCCAGATCATGTTGAATTTCTTATGTTCATTAAAATTTAATTGAAAATATTAAATAAAGCTGTGGGGGTGTGTGTGTGGGTGCCAGCAGGGCACATGTTCGTCTTTGGGAAATGCTTCATGGTCCAGTTTGAGGAGCACAGGTTTGGAGCGGAAATTCTCCCGCATTACTGTGCTTGGGAACCACGGAGGAAGCTGGTCACTGGCGTCTGCCTGGGCCTTAATCTCAGAGGTCTGGGTGGCCCCGAGTCTGCATCTTTTAGAGCCACCCTATATGATGACGCAGATGGGTTCAGGAGAAACGTGAAGGACATTCTCCTGGGCAGAGGGAAGATAGCTCGGCCTCTGGTGATCTTCTCCAAACCCCTCCCCTTTAGCAGGTGTTTACTGGAAACTAAAGAATAGGCCATTTCCGACCAGCAACAACACAGTTAATATTTCTTGAACAATACTCATGTGCGTGACACTGTGCTCATGAGGTTATCAGGCCTCAGACATCATCTCATTTAGTCCTCAGAACAACCCTATATGATACGATTTTACCTATTGTACAGATGAGAAAAGCAGATTAGGAGACCGGCACCATTTTGGACAGCTAACAAGGGGTGAAAGGGAGCTGTAGCCTAAATCTGCTCATTTGTTTCCAGGTGGAGATGTACTACACGTGTGGGTGAGCTGATGATTAGGTGACCATGTTGACATGTGATCATCAAGACTCTGGCCTAAAGCAGGGCCAGCAAGCTCTTTTTGTAAAGGACCAGAGAGTAGATGTTTTTGGATTTGCAGGCCATTCAATCCATGTTGTAACTACTTAATCTGATCCTTGTAGCAAAAGCAGCCAAAAACAGTACAGAGATGGACGGGTGAGACTTTGTTTCAATAAAACTTTATTTATAAAAGCAATAGTTTGCCAAAGTAAGACTCCTTGATAGTATGTTATTTGAGACCTCCAGGGAGGTCTAAGCTGCTTGGGGGTGATGCACCTACCTTCTGGGAGTCCCGGGAGGGCGCCTGCTCGTTTCTGTGGCCCTGTGTGGCTGCTATCTCCTCCTTTCAGAGGCAGCATCTGCTGCTAATGGCTGTGACCTTGTTTCTGGGTCCAGGGTCTACATATAACATTTTTTTCTCCTCTCTCTAGCTGGTTGGACTTTTGTCTCCTTTGGGGCAGAAGAATTGTTCTGTCATTTTTCATTCTTCTCTACTCTGGGGTTCATGGTATGAAGTTCAGGCTCTGGATTATTTGCTTTTAAGAAATGTGAAGATGAGCTTTTGAAATTTCCTTGAAAGCAATGAACCAACCAAACCCTCTATCATTTTCACTCTGGAAAAGTGTCTTTTCAAGTCTTAAAATTTGACTCTTTGTCCTAAACTCTGTCTCCTGCCCGTGTTGCCTGTGGGCGACTCTTGCCCTGTGTTTTGAGAGTGTTTAAACTCTTGACTGCTCAGTGTCTCCCGTCACTTTTCACTGGGCCCCTGTTTACGGCCACCATCAGTGGCAGGTGCCTTTGTGTGTGGTACCATAGTGCTCTGTGTGTCTTCCCTTGTGCTAGTGGACTGGGCATCTCCCAACACAGCATGGCCACCTTGCAGGCAAAGGTCATGCTTTTTAATTCCTTTTATTTTTAGAGTTTAGTACAATGCTTACACACTGTAGCTGCTAAACAATTATACTGTTTTTTAATTGAATAACCTATGTAACCTCCCCTGTAATTCACTTCAGACCACCTCTTTGCTATTGCTGCCCTGTTAACTCCCTTTCAAGGCTGTGCTTTATCTTTTCAACTAATCAGAAAGCCCTTGAAGTCACTGGCAAGTCTACATAATTTTATTCTTCTTTTATTCTCCCACAACACCCTGTCCAGAATTAGGTATACATAAATATTTGCTTAGCTGATGATTAAAATTACTTCTTTCCTTTTTTAAAGAAAACGAGTCCACACAATTTACAGAAATGTTCTAATTTGGTTCTCCAAGTAGGTCACGTTGACTTTGCTGCCTTGTTTATCCTCATTGGTGTTTTAGTTATTAGATGTTTGTCAGCTCTCCCAGACTTATGACTATGTTTATTTTAAGCCACTTTGTTCAGCCCTCTAGCAGTGGTTTCTGCTAAAAGGAAATTTAATCAGCATTGAATGATGACCAGATATTGGCTCCTTTTCACCAAATAAGCCCTTTAGTCATTTCCTGGTCTGTCCTATGAACTTGCATAAATTATAGTGGATGTGCTATTTATTTCACAAAATGTCCCCTTCACCTTGAATTCAGTCATGGAAATATGGCATTAAAGAAATTATGCTCTTATAATTAGCTGAGGAACGTTGAGTAACTAGCTGCCATTATTTGAAAGTCAGTCTCTATATCTGTTAGGAAAAAGGGGGGAAGGCAGTGTAATCTTGGAGTTTTCTCCCTGCTGTTTAAGACTCTGCACATCAAATCTGGGCTCATGGAGAAGGGAGTGGGCTGCGGGCAATGGGTGTGCAGAGGGAACTGCTGCCCCCTGAGCCAGCTGTTGAAAATCAATTCAGAGTCTGAAGTGGACAGAGCAGCAGTGCAGGGATGCAGAGAAGTGAAGGGTTTGGGAGAAACAACATCTGCTACTTATTGGACACCTTTTCCTAAAGACCACTCAAAAAGCCTTATCTTAGAAAAAGAAAGTGTTGATTTTGATGACAAGTGCTGGCCACTTTCATACAAGTAACCCTTGTAGCAATCTTAGAGAGGCAGTTTTTTATTATTTGTATCATCCTTATTTTGGAAAGAAAAATTGGATTCATTAAATTCACATCATGCGACAACATTGCAGAGCTGGCACATGGCGGAATCAAGCCTGGAGCTCTAAATTCACCAGGCTTCTTCCCTCTGCCCTCGTCCCCAGCACAGGAGACAGTCCTCTGTCGTTATTTAAACAACAGTGCGACTTCAGTGCACATCATTAGACGTGACTGGGAGCATCGTTTAATGCTTGGGGCCACGAGAGTACCATTTAGTAGAATGAAGCAAATAACTTTTCATACAGATAATTTATCCATACCAAAGTTTTCCACTTGAGCACCCGAAATGAATCGAACTAATGTATTATTTTATCCTAACGAGGTGGCTGGAAGTAGGTGTTATTTAAGGTTTATGAAATTTCAGACTAGCTTTTAAATCTTTTATTTACTTTCTGGTGGATTTCACATAAATTATAACCTAAATGATTCTTATTCATTTATATGTTTATGCTCATGAAAGATATTTGGATGAATTATTTAATGCGCACTGCCTATGATTCTTTTCTTAAAGGCTACTTGAAGTCCCCCTTTTAAGAAACATAAAATGTTGATTTTGAGGCCAAGTATAAATGAATTTGAACTATAGACAGGTTTGGAGTTTAGGATGAAGCCTTGAACTCAGGAATCTCCAACCTTGGCAAATGCCTTCTTTAACCTCTAAGACAGTTATGTGGGAGCAATCCAGAGGGATAACAGGGCTCTAAGGGAAACTGTCTACAAAATTGAAAAGAAAAAAAGAGGCATATTTTGAAATCCAGAACTTGAGAGGTACTTAACTATAAACAACTGAGGCATAAAATTTGAGAAGGCTTCAAACAGCTTTAATCTGCTGGTGAAATCTGTTCTTTGATAGCATGTAAAATCCAGGCTGAGAAGTGTGGCCGAAGGGTTTCAGTGCACTAATTCCAAGATTGATTTTGTGGAAGTACCTGACCAGCATTCAAAAAAGGAATGGCAGGGAAAGGAGGAGGAAGAAAGAACGTGGAAATAAGGGTCTAGGAGAGAGAATGAGAGAGAGAGAGGCAGAGAAAGAGAGAGGGAGAGAGAGAAAGAGGAAGGGGAGGGGGAGGAGGAGAAAGAGGGGAGGCCAGAAGCAACTGTGTTTAGAGTCCAAAATTTGGATTTGGGTCTTAGTTTTGTTATTCATATTTTATAAGATTTCCTGAAGATTACTTGATCCAATTTGAGCTTCAGTTTTCGCAAATGAATAATTGGAATGGGATTTCAGACTTCAAGCTGCAGCATTAATCGAGGTGGTGAACGTGAACAATTTTGCAGATGCACAGGGCGACTGAATGTGGAGACTTAACCCTCCTCCCCAACTGGTGGGTGCACACAGAATCCCCATGTGCACCTGGTCCCAGCCTCCTCCTTAAACCTCCTGCACTCCTCTGATCACACGACTTTCCGAGGGGCTCTGCAGCTCATGCTGGACCTCATCCTCTGCCCGTCTCCATTCCTCCAGGGATTCATTCTGGATCCTTCCCGGGAGCCTCCAAGCATCTCTTCACCCTGTCGATGCCCTCGGGTCCCCTCCGAGTCTCTTCTCTATTTAAGTTTTAGGATTCTCATAAGGTGAATCTCACTCCTGAAGCTCTCTCTACCTATTCCACACGGATTCCACCACTTCCCAAGTTCCCCCCATTTCAGGGGACCGAAGGGCTTGGACAGTGTGGAATCCAGTGCTCAGCCTTTAGTCCCCTATGACATGGCTGTTTCTGCATTCAGTGCAGTTGGCCATTCCCTCTTTCTGGAAAGCCTGTCCTCTTGGGGCTTCTGTGACTGCAGACCCTCCGGTCATTCCTGCTGGCTGCCTGGGAGTCCCTCCTGAGTGTTTCTGATGGCTCACTCCCTTCCAATCTCTCATGTTGGAATTTCCCTGGGGAGAGTTCTAGGCCCTTTGTCTCCTCGGAAATCCCTTTAGTCACTGGCGTCAGAAATCTCCTCTAGGGCGAAGACTCCCCACGCCAGTCTGTACTATCCAGCCTCCCTCTTGTCCTGGATCCTGGCCACATCCCAACACTGCCTGGGAAGCTCTGCTTACCTATCTCCTAGCAACTAAAAATGAACAAAAACAGAAATTATGATTCCTGCCCTCACCCCAAATAGGCTTTTCCAATTCAGTCAGTGACCAATTGCTCATGTTTGAAGCCTAAAAGTTATTCTTCATACTTCTTTTTTCTTTATTCTTTACATTACATTTAACACTGAGTCCTATTAATTCATTTTCCAACGTGCCATTATGATTGCCCATCTCTGCTTAGGTTCCCTGGAGTCACGAGTCCAAATCACCCTCGGTTCTCCCCTGCACGATTGTGCTGACTTCCAGGCTGTTTTTTCCACTTCTAGTCTTGTGGATTCTGCAATAAGACAGCAGTAAGAGATGTAGGAATAGGAGAGATATTCAAACAAATGCAAGGTGAGTATGCCATTCCCCAGCTGAGCAGTCTTGCCTCGGGCTTCCAGGGGAGCTTAGTATAAAATCCATTTTTTTTTCATAGTCTGTAAGACGCTACATGCTCTGAGCTTTGCTTCTTTCTCTCCAATCTCATCTCACTCATCACTGACCCTCTTATTCATTGCCTGGCACTTTTGCCGAGGTGCTCTCGAGTTTAACAGAGACAATGGATCGGAAATGGCTCAGGATGAGAGAGGGTCCTAGTTTTCCTGTAATGTCAGTAGATTTTGTACTAGGTGCACCGGTGGGCCAAATTCACCTGGGAAAGTGACCTTTTGCTCTTTAAATGCTCCCCTGCTATTGTGATGGGAACCGCCCTCCCATCATTTGTTCCTACAAATAAGGATATTGTAAAAAATGGCCACTTACAGTTTGAAATGCATTCTTCAATGAGAATAAAATAATCTTTCTTTCCCTTAAAAAACTTGAGACATAGAGAAAGGCAGAAATTTTCAAGCTGGAAGCATCAGGAAGGTTTTACCTCTTGTGTCTAAAATCCCACCACTCGAAGAGTATCTATTTGCCAAGCTGGTTGTGAATGCAAAGAGCTGGGAAAGCTCTGTCTGAACCTTGATTTTTCTATTTTTGGGACAGAGGTAATTTCAATGCTGTAGTGTGCCTTGTTGTGAAAAATATGTAAGAACATGAATCTGATAGCATTCTGTACAACTCACTTTCATTTTTGCTCCCCCCCCCCCCCTTTTTGTGTGTGTGTTCTTGCCTCCTCGGTCAAATTATACAGCTGATTTCATCTCCTCCCTGCACCTGCGGGGGATTTGAGCATATGCACATATTCACCACCACACGTGCTCTTAGATGTTCTCCGTGGCAGCATTTATGACAATTATAATCACATAGTAATTTATTTAAACATTTGCTTACTGCTTGACTCTCTATCTGAACTCTGAGCTTCATAGAAGCAAGGACCATTCTTGTCTTGTTCTCTGCCATATGTGAACACCTGCAGATTTTTAAAATTCATTTTACATCTATTTTTGGGGTGTTGATTTAAGTACCCAACCATTTTCTTGGCTCTGCGTATCTGCAAGTTCACAAAAACAGTCTCTGGCTATAGTGCTTTGTTCTAATGGGAACACAGGTGATCACATACCCTGGCTTTTTCATCTACTAGCTGTGTGACTTCAGTCAAGTTATTCAACCTATCTGTGCCTTAATTTTCTCATGGGCAAAATGAGAGGTTAAGTCTCCAAGTTTGTTCATTTTCTTTTTAATTCTTTTTTTTTTTCTTTTTGGCCAGGGCCAGGTTTGAACCCGCCAACTCTGGTATATGGGGCCAGCGCCCTACTCCTTGAGCCGCATTAAAAAGCCACATTAAAAAGAAGGTGCCACCCTTCTTTTTAATTCTTGTGAACAATTTTCACTTGGTGCTAACTTTTCAAATATATTTGTATAGCAGAAAGCCTTGGAATATAGCAAATGCTTTTTCCTCCTTTGAGACTGAAGATTGTTTCCTGACCAGTATAATAAAGCTGACGTCTCCTCCTGAAGCAAAGGTTGGGCAAGTTTACAGGTGACCTTGTCATAAGATTAGTGGTTTCCTAGGCTCGGCTTCCTCAGCTGTGACTCAGTGTGCACAGCTTGCATGTAGGGTCACCTGTGTTCCCTGTTCACAGGGAACTACTGAGAATGCGAAGCTCATCCAGCCCTGTGCATGAACATGAACATCCCTTGCTTCTGACCCAGGAGTCTCACATCTTCTTCTGGCATCTGTGTGGCAGGTTAACTTGTCAGCTGGCAAGCAGGGAAAACCTCAGATCCATCACAATGTTTGATGATTATATTAGTTCCTACTTCATAATGTTATGAAGGCTTAATGCAAGAATCCTTTATACGTGCTGTTACCCTGACTGGAAAGCCTCCCCCACCCACATGATGTTCCCTGATTCACTTGTTCCCCACACCCCCTGGGTTTTCTCTCAGATACTACCCTGTGAGTGAGGTCCATTTAACCTTCCCTATTTGAGATTCCACTTTCTTCATCAATCAGAGTTCAACCAGGGCAGCCTCTCAGCCTCACACCTTACTGACATGCGCTGCCTGGGTCTCGACCCCAGAAATCCCCATTCACCCGGTCTAGCATGAGGCTTGGGTGCTGGTGTATTTTTGAAGAAGCTTTTCAGGTGACTTAGATGTGCAGCTAGGGCTGAGAGACACAACCTCTGAGATAACTCTGAGCTAAGTTACTTGTTTATTTGCTCCCTGTCTGGCCAGAGGCGCAGGGCTACCCTTTTCCCCCCCTGAAATTTGAGAGCAGCTCGTTCCAGCTTTGTACCTGGAATCCTTGCTCACTGCTCAGAGTTAATGGTGCACCTGTGTTTATGGCCTTGAGCAGCCTGGCCAGAAAAGAAATTATATTTTTACTGCAATTTTTATCATTTATTGAAAAGGATGCATTATGTGATCACTGGCAGATGCTTCAAAGTGAATAAAAACGATCCAAAGTTTGTCATTCAGACTCACATTGTTCTTAGAGGATGGGAAGGATGTCGTGGGTGGCAAGTGACCATGGGGTTTTAAGCAGGATCAGGCTGCCAGAGACCCTGAGCTGCTTCGTTTTCAGCCACCTTTATCTCCACGGAGTGGTGACACATGAGGGCTCTGGAATCAAATGCCTCAGTTCAAGTCTCAGCTCATGTATTTAATGGCTTTGTGACCTTGTAAACATCTGCATGTCTCAGTTCTGCAGCTGTCCCAGAGGGCCACAGAACTATGCATACAATTTTGAGGATTAAATTATGCTGCAGGTAAATACCCGGCACATAAAAAATGCCCAAAGACAAAAAGCTATTATTGGTGTCATGTCCCCCTCACCTGCCCTTCACCCTGGCCCAGCCTCAGCAGAGCCCATGCTATCCCTCACGTGAACCTCTACAGTGGCCTCTGAATGGAATTTCTTGCCTCTACTGACCTCAGACCCATCAGTCGTCTCCACGGTCTCTGTCTTGCCTGTTGCACTAGCCCCAAATTCTCTGTTCACTCCCCATTATGTGGAATTGTTTTCCTTTCTTTCCTTACCTTCCAACATTCCAGACTCCCTACCCTCACGTGTCCTGTGCCCTGAGCACAAGACCCCTGGTCTTCTCTTATATAATTATTTAATTCCTATAATGCATGTGGTCTTACCTTCTCCAATTCACTTCATCCTTGGATGTCAGCCACACCACAACTTCTTCTGTAGAGGCCACGGTTCTTCAGGGCGTGCTAAGAATTTATACACAAAGCCATCCCTCAATCCCGATGGTTTAGCTCTTGAGGTCTTTTTCTCAGCCCCGTCACGGTCCGATGTGGGCTTCTCTCTGTGACTGTGTCTGCCGTGCTCTGTGGTTCCTGGAGGGCCTGGGCTTCTTCCCCAGGGTGGACCCCCACGTCCCAGGGCCTACGAATTCTTATCCTTGACACCAAATAGAGGCAACAGAATACAGAAAATTGTTTGGGGGCTGGCAGCCTTATGATGTCCATTCGTGAGGTGTACATCACATCCACCCATAGTTGTTTGTCACCTCAGTGCCATAGATCCTGCCATTAGAGATGGAGACTGGGGAGCACAGTCTGCCTTTGTGGCTGGAGCAAAGGTGACACGCCACATGGTCTCTGCCAGTTACTGCAATGCAGATTAACAGGGGACACTTCTAGTTTCATCCAAAATGGACTTTTAGTTTCCCTGGATTGTACTTATTTGTGATGCTTTTAAAAAAATATGAATTCCCTGGTAGTTTCTTTTCAGAGCAACACTGGCCAGCAGTTGGACGGGGTCAGCTTCTCTTCGTCTTGCTTTCTTGGTAACCTTGGTTGGCGTTCTTTATGGATACAGGGGTACGGTTGCTATCCATGGCCGAAAATACATCTGACATAAAGAGGGTGTTGAGAGGGAAGGAAGAAGGCAGAGTGAATAAAGAACTTTATAATTTATCAAGATGTGGGTCTGAAAATGTTTCTCAATTTTTTTTTTGAGACAGGGTCTTCTCTGTCTCCCAGGATAGAGTGTCCTGGCGCCATCGTTGCTCAGAGCAACCTCAAACTCCTGGGCTCAAGGGATCTTCTTGCCTCTAGGAATCCTCCTGTCTCAGCCTCCTGAGGAGCTGGGACGTCCAGCTAATCTTTATATTTTTTTGTAGAGACTAATTTTTTTGCTCAGACTGTTCTCAGACTTCTGGCCTTAACCAATTTCCCCTCATTGGCCTCCAAATGTTTTTCTTAAAAAAAAAAAAAAATGTATCACACGTTATTTATTTTTTATTAAATCATAGCTGTGTACATTGATATGATCATGGGGCATCATACACTAGTTTCATAGACCATTTGACACATTTTCATCACACTGGTTAACGTAGCCTTCCTGGTATTTTCTTGGTTATTGTGCTAAGACCTTTACATTGTAAGGTGCACCGCAGGTGTAATCCCACCAATCCCCATCTCTCTACCCCCCTCTCTCCCTCCCCTCCCTTTTCCCCTTCCCCTTATTCTTAGGTTGTAACTGGGTTACAGCTTTCATGTGAAAGCCCTAAGTTAGTTTCATAGTAGGGCTGAGTACATTGGGTACTTTTTCTTCCATTCTTGAGATGCTTTACTAAGAAGAATAGGTTTTTTTGGATGCACTTATGTCTTCTGGCTGTTGGAAAACACATCATGGCATCATTGGGGGGGGGAGGGTTGTGGGTTGATTTGTGTCCTCCAAAAAGATATGTTGAAGTTCTAACCCCTGGTACCTGTGAAGATGACCTTATTTATAAACAAAGCCTTTCCAGAAGTAATCAAGCTTATACGAGAGGTCATACTGGATTAGGGTAGGCTGTAATCCAATGACTGGTGTGCTTATCAGTGAGGGAAATCTGGACATGGACACAGAGAGGAGGATATGAGGGAAGGCTCTGAGACATGGACACACAGGGAAGACGGACACATTGTGAGAAAGGCAGAGATTGGGAGATTACACCTGCCGGCCAAGGGGTGGCAAGGATTGCCCAACAGCCCCCAGAGGCTGGGAAGATGCAAGAGATGTCAGAGAGGGTGCAGCCCTGGTGACACGTTAAGTTTGGACTTCTGGTCCCCAGAAATCTCCGAGAATATGTTTCTGTGATTTTCAAGCCCCTCATTTGTAGCACTTCGTTACGGCAGCGCTAGAAGATGAGTATGTGGTGCTGCATCTGTTTTATGACTCTTTGTCCTCCCTGAGCTCTACGCAGAGCCCAGATCATATCTTCTGAACAGTGAAGGGGTGCAGAGCCCAGGTCATGACTTTGGGTCTTCTGAACAGTGAAGGGGTGCAGAGCCCAAGTCACGACTTTGGGTCTTCTGAACAGTAAAGAGATGCAGAGCCCAGGTCATGACTTTGGGTCTTCTGAACAGTGAAGGGACACAGAGCCCAGGTCACGACTTTGGGTCTTCTGAACAGTGAAGGAGTGAAGGGGTGCAGAGCCCAGGTCATGACTTTGGGTCTTCTGAACAGTAAAGAGACTCTTCCTCAGGGCAGAGATTGCTATTTCTGGCTTTTGGGTCCCCTTGCAGAGCCTGGGACAGTGTTACAGAGAAGGGATTCACTGTACCTGTGGATTGTTGAGTACTCAATTAAGAAAATGGCACCAGTCATAAGATGAGCTGGGAATTGAACATGAAGCTTCCACAGTAAGCAGCTCTTCTGATACCTGCGGATAGAAGATGTCTTTTGGGCTCCTGACAACAGACACAACAGTAACTATCACTACTGATGCTTTTTACCTGTTCCAGGTATATGACAGACACCATTTCATTTATTTCTCACAGTGAAACTCTAGGGAAACCAAGGCTCAGAGAGGTTGTTAAATAAAGTAACCAAGGTCACACAGTGGGGAATGCAGGTGAAAGGCTGGGTATGCACAGCCAGGTTTAATGCCTGACAGTAAAGCTCTACTGAGTTGTCAGCCTTGTGCTGTGGTGCAGGTTGCACAAAGTTATCAAAGTTCAGTAGCAATTCTTCTTTTTTTTTTTTTTTTTTTTTTAAATTTGAAGAAGGGACATATTTTTTGCATTTGTGCAGAGGTACCATCCTGGCTGGCAGTGGCCTGCATCTGACCCTCCACACTCAACTCTGAGTACATCTTGTGGCTTATTGGCTGGAGAGGTGCAGAAAGTAAGTACTGATTCTCCTGGAGCAATTGTTCATTACAAACCCTCTTGTTCTGGTGAACCCGCCACATTTTGGCCTTATCCTAGATTCTAGTTTAGTGGGGCGACAGACACAGTACTGGCTGTTGACTCTCATGTCCTCAGGACTGGAGAGAAGCCCTGAGAACTGTGTCAGCAGTGCAGAGAGAAGCTACTTGGTTGGGATTGGTGGATGGGGCAGGCTTGGTTTAGGAAGGCTTCCTGGGAGAGGTGCCCGCTCTGCCTCCACCCTCAGCTTTTTCTCTAGGTAAATGTTGTGCACATATTTAAAGGGTTTCTGCCCTTGGGGTACCCACATATCTGAGATCAGCCTTTTCAGGATGCTTGAGAGAGTGTGAGATTTTATTAATCACACCTGTTTCTTCGGTGGTTTTGATGCTCTGACACCTTGGGCCTTGCTGGTGCAGGTGGGACTGCCCCTCCCTAGAGCAGCTAATTTCTAGAGGTAACAATACAACAACAACAACAACAATAACAACAACAACAATAACAACAACCAGACAAAGTCTTATATATGCAAACCAGCCAATCCAAGGCCCCTAGCCCCAACCTGCTTTATAGTGCCTTTGCCACAGACTACTATTTCCTATTCTGATCACCCCAGGGCAAGGTACCAGACAACTAGGGACAGCCTCTGTGCCCCAGAGCAAGTCAAAATTATGCTAACTAGCTAGACCTACATCTGCTTACCCTTTTTTTGTGGAAACCATAAGAAGGTTCTTGCCCATGGTTCCCAGTCTCCCCTCTGTTTAGTAGGGCGTGGCTCAGCACAGCATATGAGAACTGTGCACCAGCCTCTTCCTTCCTGAGGTCATTTCTGTGCCACGCCTAATTAAAACAAAACCATTGAACAAGACTCGATTAAATGGTGGTTTGGGCACCAAGGGTGGGGGCTAAAGGGACGTGGTGAGTGGAAAAGTGCAGGGGTCCAAGAGGGCCCTGGGGACCAGCCACTCCACAGGCAGAAGCCTGAGTGATGACCCAGGGACCGGGTCACAGAGACTGTTCCTCGGTTCCCTGGGGACCTATGACTGCTGTCAGCTACTTGCATTCCCCACAGGAGGCAGCAAGGGCCCCTGCTTGGATGTTTTGTGGCAGTAATAACAGGTGGTTGGGGGCTCAGGAGCCTGGTTCTCTTTCTGTAAGCAGGTTTTCAGGGAATGAACTCAGAGAATGTGTGGAGGCTGATGGCATGGTTTTGGAAAGAACAGGCCAAGTCCATGGGGAATAGCAGGAAGCCAGCTGGGGGCCCTGGCAGCCTTGTCAGTCAAAGGTTTCTCTGCAGGGTGCTGTGCAGCCCAGCCTCCCACACCCTGAGCCCTCCCTCACTCTGATGAAAGGACTGTCCTGAAACCCCCCTCACCCCCCATTGATTCCCTTTTATCTCTTCTCTTCCTGAGGGAGGATAGTTCTCCACTTTGCAGTCTCCTCACATCCATCACACAGCATCTATTGATTTTTGTAGTTGTTGCTAGTCGATGTAGTCATTGAAGTCCTGAACTTGAGAGAGGAATTCAGACTCTTGAAAGCAACTTTATTTTTTATTTTTGTAAAGGGCCAGATCCTATAGGATACAGCACATAGGTTCTCTTTGAGGGACACACAGTTTGCTTTTTCTATTCCTTTTGTCTCATCCCCCAAATAAAACCCTCTTCCTGATTATTTATCTACCAGATTACATGGGGCACAATGTTTTATCAGACATCATCCGATACTTACAGGTTCTTAGGACAGGAGGGTACAGACATAGCAGCAACAAAAGGTCAAATGATAGTATCTCAGATTTGAAGTAACCAGTATTCAGCATTGGTGGCTCATGAAACAGTTTCTCCTTTGTTATCTAGTTCAATTTTTACCTGGAATCTGTGTTTTATGGATTAAAAATTTGAGCCAGGGAGGAGACGTTATTTATTCAATCAGAAAATATTCACTGAGCAACCTCGCTGGGCCCAGTATGACTCTAGGAGTGAGGGATCCAGTGTGGTCAATGGAGAGCAGTTCCTGCCTTCCTGGCACTTCTCCACAGCTGACTTTAGAGAGTATGGAAGTTAAACGCCACAGGGAAGGCTCCATAAAGGACAGCTGGCATCACTTGGTGATGGAACACCTGTAAATACTTGGAGGTAGGAGCTATTTCTTTCTATTTGGGGAAGGAATCAGAGAAACCTTTTGAGAGGAGGATGTCTTGATGTAGGTATTAAACAACAAGTCTCTATCTTTGTCTTTTAATGCTCAGCTCAAGGTAACCTCCTTGTGTTTCTCAGTTTGTTAGAAAGTATTTGTCGAGGCCCATCTAACATGTCTTTTACATAATGATACTAATTTTCCAGTAGAAAAGTTTCATTCCAAGATTGGCAAATTCAAGTCAATATATTGAAAGTCTCAGCAAGAGTTGTAGAAGGGAAGAGAAACGAGTTAGAGGATTTGCAGACGCACACAGATATGAGACTGGGCTCGGTCTCTTTCAAACCCTCCTCTAGAGGGAAAAATACAGGGTGGGCTCTGGGGTCAGATGAAAACCTGCCTTGAAACCCTGGTTCCCACGTGTACTAGGTGTGTGCCCTCAGTAAGGGCAGGAAGCCCTGTGGGTCTCAGTCCCTCATCTGTGAGTTGGGAAGAACGACTCCTGCATTGTGGGGGTGATACTGTAAAGCCTGTAATGTGGTGCCTGGCTACCAAAAGAGAGTGAGACAGTGGGACAAACACACCTAGGACTGGGCTTTTCTTGCTACTCCCTCTGGTTAATGGAGAAGTTCAGGATGAAGCTTCCTCTATCTAGCCCTGGGCTTGACCCCCATCCAGGAGATGGTCATGGTCCACTGTCCATTTTTTATTTTCATTCTCTATAAAATGAATATTGGCTCCAAACTTGTGTTTTGGGCTTTTCTATAGCCCAGGAGTGGTTCTGGAAGCTGCTTGAGATATTTTCATAATTCTAAAAAGCCTATTGGATATCTTACAGATAGACTAAATAAAAGTGCACAGGATAGAAAAAGATGATACTTTTCTTATATCATTCTTTGGATTAAAACCTTCCTGGCTCTCCATTTCTGTTGGGGTAAGGGTCAGTGTCTCCCTAATGTCCTACACAATCCGGCGTCCTATTTCTCTGCCTTAGCCCTACTACCTTCCCATGAGCTGCAACTGTCTCCATAGATCTGTGCAACCCCACTGTGTGACTTTCTCAGAGCTTGCTTGGGGTTCCCGCCTTTGCTTAGAATGCTCACCTTAGCATGACACCTGTGAAGACCACTCTCACCTCCTTCACCCACACCTTCTCCGTGGATGCAGTGCTGAGCACCTCCTCTTTTAAGTTACAACCTCCCTTCTCCAAGTTCAGCACCTTCTCCCCTTGGCATCTCCATGGCTACATCTCTTACCTTGCTTTCCTTTTTCCAATAGCACTTATCATCATATAATATATCTTATGATTCACTTTTTTTGGCAAATTATGTTTTGACTTTACTTTTGTACTAGGATGTATCCTTCATGAAGAGCTGGAATGTTTTTAATGTTTTATTCACTGTTGTATTCCAAGTATGGAGAACAATGCCTGGATCATAGCACGTACTTACTATGTACATCATGATGGAATAAATGCATAAATTTTGGCAGAGTTCTATTAATGCAGTGGAAGCACATAGATTATCCCTTTAAAGAAACTCTTATTGGAAATTCTAAATATGAAATGGGGAAGCAAATTGTTTCTTAAGAAATATAGTTTACTTAACCAACACAAAAGATTGTTAGACGACATCCTTCAAAACAACATAGGTGAATATTAGTGAAATCATAGACTCTTGGTAAATATTACAAAATCTTCTTGACATCTGAAATTTCCTCAGAGTAGGTGAATGTGTGCTGTGGAGTGTCAAGGGGATGGCTGGACCAGGGGTTTCTGGGTAGAGGCTGTCACATTGACCTTGGTAGCTCCGGCATTACACACAGTGTCAGCAGGTGCTCAGTGAATCTCTACAGATCTATTTTGAACTGACTTTAAGACAAAAATACTGTCTCAAATCTTTTTTTTTTTTTTCTTTAAACCAGGACTGGGTAGTGAAGAGAAAACACTTTTATCATTTTGTTAAGGAAAAGAAGCCGGGGAGATACAATATTTTATGCCCTGATTATCTCTCTTTACCAACTTGCTCTTCATCTCCATGGGGAAACTAGAGGCAATAATTAAAGAATTAAACCTTCTTTACTCATACATGCAGTGTGTACTATCACTTGCCATTTGGTATTTATTTTTTGGATGAAGGAGTTTAATTTATTTATTTTCCCTCACTTGAGACCCTAGCTGCTTGACCCAGAGAAGCCTCCAAGTGTGGCTGTGAGGAGCCTTAATTTTCATTCTCCTGTGGAACACCGTCAGTTTTTCAGCAATGTACTCAGCCCTACTATGAAACCAATTTATAGCTTTCATATGAAAGCTATAACCCAACTATAGCCCAAGAAGAAGGGGAAAGAGGAGAGGGAGGGTAGGGGAGGCGGGAGGCTGGATGGAGGGAGGGTAACTGGTGGGATCACGAAAATGTGGTGAAGGGTACATTAACCAGTTTGATGAAAATATTTCAAATTGCATATAAAACCAGCATATTGTACCCCATGATTGCTTTAATGTATACAGCTATGATTAAAAAAAAAAAAAAGAAAGAAAAGAAAGAAAAGAAAAGAAAGCTCCCAGGTCCTTTTTTTTTGAGATAGTGTCTTGCTATGTCGCCCTGGGTAGAGTGCTGTGGCACCACAGCTCACAGCAACCTCCAACTCTTGGGCTTAAGCAATTCTCTTGCCTCAGCCTCCCAAGTAGCTGAGACTACAGGCGCCCCCCACAATGCCCGGCTATTTTTCTGTTGCAGTTGTCATTGTTATTTAGCTAGCCTGTGATGGATTCAAACACACCAGCCTTGGTGTATGTGGCTGGTGCTGTAAACACTGTGCTATGGGCGCCGAGCCAGAAATGTCCCAGGTCCTTTAATAAAATCTAGTCCTCATGGGCCTTGGATAACAAGGGGTGGAGAGGTTCCCCATGAACAGGGCAGGTTTCTTTCTCATCCCTGACACACACCTTCTCTTTTGGCCTCCCATTATTGCTGCATTTCACAAAGCTTGCTTCAGAGATTGCAGACCTTAACCTTGACATGTGTCCAAGGTGGACATAAACCCACTCCTTATTCTCCATGACAACTGAGGGAGGGGTCCCACTTACCAGAATGGAATTAACTCCAGAGAGTACCACTGATGCTTTACAAGACACCTGCTACCTAACAGTCCCCATCTCTTCCTGAGCTGTCTTCCTACTTTGCCCCCCTGTATATATGCTTCCTTGAGGCAATTTTTTCCACCTTCTTGTAAGTAAGTTAAATGCATCAGAATCTTAACTAAAGACAGTGAGGTCAGAAAACAATAAGAATTCTTTCTTCCTGCTCTTCTGAGCCTTGAAAGGCTTGATTTTTTGGAACCTGTCTTTTCCTTGGAGTCTAAAACTACAAAAGGCCAACCCTTTTGGGGGTGATGATTTTTTCATCCCCAAGAATGTGAACTTATTTTATAGCCCTAACTGTCAACCTCTCCTGAACACAGGATGACACGTCCAGCCTTCATACAAACAATACCTCTCTGTGCCTCAATTTCTCACAAGCAAAATGAAAACATATTGTACTTCATAGGCTGTTTTGAGGATTAAATGCAAAATACTTAACAATAGTGCCTGCATATAGTAAATGCCATTTAAATACTACTGCTATTGTATCTTTAGGACCAAGTACAATTAACCCAACTATAAGCTGGGGCTTTCTATGGTCTACTCATATTCACAGCAGCACAGATCGACCACTTGAAAATTATTTAAGATAACTCAGATCAGGTATCACCACAGATAGAGCCTGTGGTTGCCAAATACAGTCTGGGTCTGCTTATGGGGTATTGGGTGCATTGACGGGAAGGGTGGGGCCAAGGTGAAGATGTGTGTACTGGCAGAGGACACAGACAATAGGTGCAGGGACGGGATGAACACCGTGTTTTGCGGTAGAGTGAACACAATAGTAACAGCCAACATTTGTTCAAGTGCTAGGCTCTATACTGAGATCGTCACATGTTCAATCCCATTTAATAGTCACAACACCACAATGAGGAGGTATTATTAATACCCCCTAGACCAGTACTGTGCCTGCCTTGCAAATTAGGAACTAAAGATCGAGAGGTTAACTTACCAAACTTGAGTTTCCAGCAAGACCGGAAACTGACAATAAAAATATGCCTGACTCAGGATCCTGGTGACTCAAGTAAGCCAGCTATTATAGCATCAACCAGATGCCAAACTCAAACAGCTGAAGCTGACAAGTCGTTAGAAATAAAAAGTACCAGTCGAAGTGGAATGCTGTTGTT
The DNA here is from genome assembly GCA_963574355.1 of Loris lydekkerianus. Lineage (NCBI taxonomy): Eukaryota > Metazoa > Chordata > Mammalia > Primates > Lorisidae > Loris > Loris lydekkerianus. The sequence goes on along the minus strand of CAUYPK010016850.1, from coordinate 6,819 downwards.
TGAATGTGTTCCCCAAATTTCATGTCTTGCAAACCTACTCCCTAAATTCATATGTCAGTTGGCAGAGGAGGCTTTGAGAGGTAATTAGGGTTAGACTAGGTCATCAGGGTGGAGCCCCCACAGTGGAACTTTATAAGAAGAGGAGGAGAGACTTGAGTGGGCTCCAGCCCTCTTCTCACATGGCGCCCTCCCTGTGATGTGATGCAGCCAGAAGGCCCTTGCCAGGTGCAGAGCCATGCTCTTGAAATTCCCAGACCCTAGAACCACCAGCTAGATAAGCTTCTCTTCGTAAATTACTGTCTGTGGTTTTCTGTTAAGGCATCAGAAAAAGAACAAAGGCATGGAGCAAGGGGTAGAAGGATTCTTAAAGACACTGAGTACCTGCTGGTGTGTTTGCCATCCTCTTAAAGCAGCAAGACTCCATGAAATGGTGAGAAAAGATCTCATAAATTATGGTGTCTGTCTGCTTTGTTTCCCCTGTTCACTCCCCAAACATTGACCCACACGATAGGTCTGAATTGTGTACTGTCACCCAGGAGCTCCCTGTCCAGTGCAGGAGACCAACATTTACCATGTAGTGAGAGCTAAGACGTCACTAGGAGAGGAAACCTGAACCTGCCAAGGGGGTGGAGAAGGACGTGCCTCTGAGATGACATGTGCCCCTTATCAAACAGATAAGGAGAGGGGCAGAAGGCATTCTGGGCACAGGAAAATTGTACTTCCTGTCTTAAATCCATGTTGTTATTGCCTGTCTTAAAATGCTTAGGCATAAAATAAGCTGTTTGCCAGAAGCAATGCTGCTTGTTGAAGGACAGAATTGATTTGGCTTCAGGATGTTAGTAATTAGAAAGAGTGTGTCATTGTGATATTTTCCTCAGACTTCCAATAGCTACAGCTCCTTTCTCATCGGCCCTAACCCTGCATAGGGGCAACCTGACCCTTTCCTTTCCCTCCCTTGCTTTTAGCTTTGAGAATCCAGGATTCAGCAGGTGCTTTGTTCCTTACACACACTCTCCAATGGAGCTTCTCTTCCCTCTGTCCATCCCAACTGATGTCCTCCTTGATTCTGGCAGGTGTCCAGATCCTGCCATTCTCCCTACACAGGTAGGTTGAGCAGTTCTCTGTAAATTACACATCAGCCCCATGATGTCTGGGGAGCCTGTGGACCCATTTTACCTACATGGAGGTGAATTATTTAGCAAAGGCGACATAAATGATTCAGAGGTGATGGTGTGAAGTCTGGGAAACCTACCTGGCCCTGACATGTGTTGGACTCAGCTCTGAGACAAAACTGGGCATGTTTCATCAGCTCCCTGTGGGTTCTATTCCCCTCCTGTCTTCAGACACAGCCCCACATGAACAATCGTTAGAGTTCAAAAACCTATGGCTTCATTTGTTGCCTGCCTCAACTGTGCAGTGGGGGATGTTCAAAATAACGTGGTCTGATGAAATGAGCTGGGTCTGGATGGGTATTGGGTGTGAGTCCTGCTTTTAAACCTTCTGAAGCTCTGGAAATTTGGGATAATAAAAGCAACTTTGAGTTGTTAACTTCTCCATTTGAATATCTAATCGAGGCACCTGGCCAAGACTCCTTAATACCGTCCCTTCCCCACACTGAGAACAAACCTCCCCAGAGAAGTGTCCCCATCTGGGAAAGTGAGAGCCTTTTCCTTAGGTACTCGGAACCAGACCCCACACACCCTGTTGGGTTCTCTTCTCTCCTGCAGCCTCGACAGTCAACCTCTTCCCTGGTGCTACCTGCTCTACCCGCAAAATGCACAGCCTGTGGGGTCCTTCTTACTAGCCCTCTGCTCCTCCCCAGCTGAAGCCACCATAGGCTCAGCTGAGCTGTTGAAAATCCTCCTCACTGTTCTCCCTGTGGTGTCCTCACCCCGAACCCTGTCTCATCCCCACTGAGCAGTCAGAAAGTTCTTCTAAAAAATAAATAAATAAATACCCTGGATCATGTTCCTCCCTTACCAAAAACTGTCTCATGATTGCTTATTACCCTTAAAATAAAATCTGTTGCTTTTCTGTCACCTACAATGTCATGATCCAGCTTCAGCCCTCTGCTCCAGCAACACCAGCCATTGTGGCCATTGATTCTAGAACATTCTAAATATGTTCTCACTCGAGGGTCTTTGCTCTTGGTGGCCCCTCAGGATGGACAGGCCCTCCCCTGGCTTGTCTGGCTCCATTCAACATGCAGACCCCTGGGGATGTTAACTCCCCAGGGACTTCCCCTGCCAACCTTAGGCACCACCTTTCCGTCCCACCTTGGTGGCCTTTACTTCCTTCATGTTTCTCCCCCTGCCTTCAGTTCCGATCCTGGGCTATGTGCTGGTTAGTCTGCATCACCTTCCTCTCTAGGAAGGCAGCTCCTGGGAAATGAGCCCTTGTCAGTCTTATTTTCCATGGTAGCCCCAGGTAGGATTGTCAGAGAAAACAGAGCACACCCAGTTAAACTTGAAGTTCGTAGAAACAGCAAATACCTTTTTTAATATAAAAATATTGCACAAGGCATACTTGTACTAAAAACACGATTTGTTGTCCCTGCATTTTTATTTGGTAAGTATGGTGACCCTTAGCCCCACCAGAGCTGTCATCTTTGTCAGAGCTTGATAAATATTTGTTGAAAGAAGGAAAGGCCAAGTGAGTGAGCCGTGAAAGTTGATCATCAAGCAAAACCTGCAGACCGGATGCCTGTTGCCTTTTTGTCTTCAGATTCCTAACGCCTTGTCGATGCTTGACATACCGTAGGCTTAGTGAGAGCATGCCGAGGAAAGAGCGAGAGTGGGTTATTCAGCCCTACCCAGCACCAGGCACTTTCCCACTGGGGACGGATCAGTGACCAAGATGGACCCACAACAGTGGTTGGCACCGACACAGAGCTGACTGCTCTCACAGAGCCTTCAGGAATGCAGGGGCCCGCACCCCCAGGCTGGTCAAGAAGCTGAGTCACTTTGCTTAAGAATGATCAATCACTAAATGGCAAGGTAGAGTCATTTGAATTTATTTTTCTCCTCGATGCTTCTAAAACAATCTGCAGTGAAGAACAAATTGTTTTTTAAATTTCAATCCGTTACAAATTGATATTTTTATAAAATATAGTAAAAATAAATTGCTAGAAAAATTCAACATTGCTTGATCAAATTGCTAGAAAAATGTAGTATTGCTGGATCGTCACAGCAGCGTCCGGTGAGTGTGAGACTTTACACACGCTGGATCATCACAGCAGCATCCAGTGAATGTGAGACTTTATACACACTTGATTTCTTTTTTTAATTCTTTATTAAATCATAACTGTGTACATTAATGCATTTATGTGGTACAATGTGCTGATTTGATATACAATGTGGAATGCTTACATCTAATTGATTAACATAACCATCTCCTTTTTTTGTTGTGGTAAAAACATTTATACTCTATTCTTAACAGTTTAGAAATGTATCATTGCAAACCACTCTTGATTTCTGTACCAACCTTGTCAGAGATGGTTGGCAGTTCTGAGAACAGCCCCACTCCTGGGTCTCTGACTTAGTTCTAATTTCATCTGTAAAGTGGGGATAATTTTTACACGTGGAGGGTTAGCAGGAAGGTGTGATTGGATAATGTGAGTAATTTACCAGAGTTGCCATCTGGGTTACTAAATGGCTGTTTTAATGTCCATAGCTATTATGGCTTAGCATTTCTTAGTAATACTGTCACATTCAACTTTTAGTACCAGAAATACTAAATTGGGAGGTCCTCCAATTCTTTGGCAAAAAGAGGCCTCTTGCTGGCTTATCATCAAGACAATGTAGATTTGAATATCTGTGATTGGGATTTGTTTTTGCCTATAGACGACAAGAAGAAGACAAGCCTTGGTGTCCTCTTGGTGTGCAAGAGGATCACTGAGAACCCACCTTGGCTTTTTAAACACCAGCCAGATGTTCTGCTCCCCCGTTGCAAGCCGTGCCCACCCTTGGGCCCATTATACAAAATGCTGGCTGTCACCTGCTGACGAGGTGTGGGGATTGGCTCTTCCTGAACAGCCACAAGGTCACAGGGATTAAATGTTCTCCAGGGAGTCGTAGGAAAAGCACAGGGTCAGCATTGCCTTTTCTCTGTGAAGATGGCTTGGTGACATTTTTGGAAAAAAGGGGGCTGCAGTTACTTGTCAGCCTTGAATGGAGAAACAAGGTTAGATGTGAAGTGAGAAGGTGGTTTGCCGGCAGGAGGTTGGTGGGGCAACAGCAGGTGCCTTCTGAGCCACCGAGCTGGTGAGGGAGAAGCGCCACAGGACGCTTTAGGGTCTGGGAATGAAGACAAAGCCTGAAAAGGAGAGGAAGCCTCGGAGAAGGGAAGGAGCAGAAGCTCCAGCTGTGGCCAGCCCTGGGTTTGAGGGTTTGCTGCTACTATGATCTTAGGCACATCCTGGGTGTTAGTGACATTGTACAGGAGTGCCTGGCACACAGCCAGTCATCTGTGACATTCAGCTCGTGCCCGTCTTGTTTCAGTTGCTCAAAAACCAGGTCCAGCAAAAATTCCTGTAGCCTCCTTTATGTGTTTGTCACTTTTTTTGCACCTTTGTACATGAGCAACTCTGGCTAATGCTCCTGCATTACAGATGACAGTGCTTCCCTCCACGACATGTTGGTTGTTTTGTCCCACGTCTATCTAGCTCAAAAATTATGATTTTTAACACCAAATACATCAAGTATGTGTGTGCAAGCTTGCACCCACTTGCATGTGCACATTTGGGAGTTTTGTTAAAGCTTCGTAGTCTCATTGAAGAAGGTTCTCCCTGTGCCATGCTCTTCATTCTAACCAAAGACCTTGTGTTGAACTTCCTGTACTCGGAGTCTCCAGTAGGCTAAGATGGAATTAGACAGCGCAAGTCTTTTCTTTAAGAAGAAAAATATGGAGGACTGGGTGCAGTGGCTCATGCCTATAATCTCAGCACTCTGGGAGGCTGAGACAGGTGGATTGCCTGAGCTCCGGAGTTTCAGACGGGCCTCAGCAAGAGCGCGACTCTGTTTCTACTATACTAGAAAAACTAGCCAGCCATGGTGGCAAAACCCTGTAATTCCAGATGCTTGAGAAGATGAACCCAAGAGTATTGGGGTTGCTGTGAGCTATGATGTCACGGCACTCTACCCAGGGCAATAAAGTGAGACTCTGTTTCAAAAAAAAAAAAAATAATAATAAAATAATAATGGCTCAGCATGTGGTTACAGAGCCAGCCATGTTACTGAGGGTGGAGGGTTTGAATCGGACCCAGGCCAGCTAAACAACAATGACAACCGCAACAAAAAAATAGCCAGGCATTGTGGCAGGCACCTATGGTCCCAGCTACTAGGGAGGCTGAGGCAAGAGAATTGCTTAAGTCCAAGAGTTTGAGGTTGCTGTGAGCTGTGATGTCACGACACTCTACCAAGGGCAACACAGTGAGACTCCGTATAAAAAAAAAAAAAATTGTAATACTCAAGTCACTCTACTGAGGGCGACATAATGAGACTCTGTCTAAAAAAAAAAAAAAAAAAGGAATAAAAATCATATGTTTCCTCTTTTTTCAAACTTCACTGAATGTTAAAACTGGACAAGGAGTCTTACAGACAGGAAATAATCTAATGGGACTTAAAATATTTGTTTATAGAGGTATAGTGCTCTAAATTGCCTTTCTCTGTCTTAGTAAGTGGGTGGCAAGATTAAAAATATTGATGACCCTGTGAGATCAGGAAAGTATACATTAGTCTGCTAATCAGCCGGTGGCAAAGGTGTCAGGTACGCCTAAATTAGAGTTTTCTCTGCACTCCACCACATGTTAGAGATTGGAAGGACTTTCTGAATGCAGAGATGTCAATTAAAAAAAAAATTAACTGAGCCTGTCTTTGCTGGCCTGGACTCTGACATTTTCAGGGGCTGTGATCATGCAAGTGCCTGAGAAACGTGGTCTGGAGAGTTGAAGTCATTGACACATCTATTAAAGCAACCACCATATTCATAACATATGAATTTTATAAAATGCCACTTGTAAGACACACTGTTCTTTTCCTTACCTCTAAAAAAGAAAGAAAGAAACAGCATCACCAATTAGTATGAACCCATCATCAGTTGTAAAATGAGTCCCAACTGCAGAGACATAAAGTGTTCTAACCAGGTGCATCTTCACCTGGATGGCCTGCAAACTGTTGTTGATCACTTAAGCTCTGAAAAGACCTCTCTAAATTTATTTTAATTTACTCTGTATATTTTTTAGATTTCTATATATTTTTTAGATTTCTCTCCAGTCCCTGAGATCTATTATTGTAATATTTTTTGGACCGGGCAGTAGGCTGCAGGCAGATGAAGCCAGCTGAGTTTACCAGTCTGTACCTTAATACTAGAGGAAGTCTCACTCACTGAATGCCTCTGTCTTCTCCACCTAGGGAGAGCCTCAATTCCTCTTACACCTGCCATCCCCCATCCTCCCCCCAAAGGAAATCCAAACTTTTTAACTCTTTATTAAGCAGAGTGAGTTCTTCCTTCTTAGATTGTGTCTCTAGATTTCCAGAGCCAAGAACTAGTAGCTTAACAAAACAAAGTTCCCCCAGCCAGAAAATTGCTCTCCCTCCTCCTTCCCTTCCTCCCTCCCTTCCTCCCTTCTTTCCTTCCTCTCTCCCTCCCCTCTTCCTTCCTTCCTTCCTCCCCTCCTTCCCTCCCTCCCTCCCTCCATTTTTTCCTTCCTTTCTCCCTCCCCTCTTCTTTCCTTCCTCCCTTCTTCCTCTCCCTCCTTCCCTCCCTCCCTTTCCTCCTTCCTTCCTCTTTCTCTCCCTCCCCCTTTTCTTCCTCCCTCTC
>CAUYPK010016844.1:0-23772 GCA_963574355.1 Loris lydekkerianus | reverse complement strand
TTGAGATCTTTAAAGTATGATAGTGGAGCTTTAACAGGATTCCATTAAAATTGTATATTGCTTTGGGTAGTATGGACATTTTAACAATGTTGATTCTTCCCAGCCATGAGCATGATATGTTTTTCCATTTGTTAACATTTTCAGCTATTTCTCTTCTTAGAGTTTCATAGATCTCTTTATAAAGATCTGTCACATCCTTTGTTAGATAAACTCCCAAATATTTCATCTTTTTTGGCACTATTGTGAATGAAATTGAGTTCTTAACTAGTGATTTATGAGTGTTGATTTTGTAACCTGAGAAGCTGCTATATTCATCGATCCCTTCTAAGAGTTTTGTAATAGAATGCCTGGTGTTTTCCAGATATACAATCATATCATCTGCAAAGAGCGAACGTTTGATCTCTACTGACCCTATATGGATACCCTTGGTTGCCTTTTTATACCTAATTGCAATGGCTAAAACTTCCATTACAATGTTAAAGAGCAGTGGAGACAATGGGCATCCTTGCCTGGTTCCTGATGTGAGTAGAAATGATTTCAATTTATCTCCATTCAATATCATATTGGCTGTGGGTTTGCTTAGATGGCCTCTATCAGTTTAAGAAATGTCCTTTCTATACCCATTTTCTTAAGTGTTGTGATCATGAAGTGATGCTGGATATTATCAAAAAGTTTTTTCTGCATTAATTGAGAGGATCATATCTTCTTTGATACTTAATTTGTTTATGTGCTGAATTATATTTATAGATTTACATTTATGAACCACCCTTAAGACCCTGGGATAAAACTGACTTGGTCATGATTTATCATTTGTTTGATGTGTTGCTGGATTCTGTTTGTTAAGATCTTGTTGAATATTTTTGCATCTATATTCATTAGTGATATTGGTCTATAATTTTTTTTTGTTGTTGGGTTGGGTCTTTTCCTGGTTCTGTTTGCTTCATAAAACGTGTTGGGTAGTATCCCTTCTTTTTCTATATTTGGAACAGGTTGAGTAATATAGGTTCTAGTTCCTCTAAAGGTTTGATAGAATTCTGACATGAAGCCATCTGGTCCCAAGCTTTTCTTTTTAGGGGGATTTTGTATGGTTGATGCTATTTCAGAACGTGATATAGGTCTGTTCAAAATTTCCACTTGATTCTGGGTAAGTCTTGGAAGGTGACATGCTTCCAAGTATTGGTCAATCTCTTTCAGATTTTCATATTTCTGATAATAAAGTTTCTTGTAGTATTCATTAAGGATTTTTGAATTTCTGAGGATTCTTTTGTTATTTCATCTCTGTCTTTTCTGATTATTGAAATTAGAGAATTTACTCTTTTTTTCTCTGGTTATGTTACCAGAAAGCTTATCTATTTTATTGAACTTTTAAAAAAACTGACTTTTTGATTTATTGATCTGTTATATAATTCTTTTGTTTACAATTTCATTTAATTCTTCTCTAATTATGGTTATTTCTTTTCTTCTACTGGGTTTAGGGTTGGGATGTTCTTCCTCCACCAGTTGCTTCAGATGTTTCATTAAGTTGTTAACTTCCTCTCTTTTCATTCTCTTGAGAAAGGCTTGCAGTTTTATAAATTTTCCTGTTAGGACTGCCTTTGCAGTATCTCAGAAGTTCTGATAATTCGTGTCTTCATGTTGTTTTGTTCGAAAAATTTGGTGATTTCCTTCTTAATCTCTTCAATGACCCAGGAGTCATTGAGCATAAGGTTATTTAACTTTCACGTTTTTGTATTAGTATGCAGATTCCCGTTACTGAGTTCAACTTTTATTCCATGATGGTCTAAGATGCAAGGAATAATTTCTATTCCTTTAAATTTACTAAGGTTAGACAAGTGACCTCAGATGTGATCAATTTTGGAGTATGTTCCATGGGCTGATGAGAAGAATGTGTATTCAGTTTTGTTGGGATGAAATGTTCTGTAGATGTCTGTTAAATCCAAGTGTTGGATGATTAGATTTACATCTAAAATTTTTTTGCTCAGGTTCTTTTTTTATCATAAAGGAGTGATTTATATATTTCTTTTTTCTTTTTTTCTTTTTTCTTATTAAATTATAGCTGTGTACATTAGTGCAGTCAAGGGGTACAATGTGCTAGTTTCATATACGATCTGAACTATTTTCTTCAAGCTGTTTAACATAGTCTTCATGGCATTATCTTAGTTATTGTATGAAGCCATTTCTATTCCACATTTAGTAATTTCACCTGTATTCATTCTAAGATGCATCGTAGGTGCGGCCCTACCAATTACCCTCCCCATCATCCCAACATCCCCCAACCCTTCCCCTCCCTTGGACTGTTACCCATATTCTTGTGCTATAGTTGGGTTATAGCCTTCATATGAAAGGTATAAATTACCTTCATAGTAGGGCTGAGTACATTGAATACTTTTTCTTCCATTCTTGAGATACTTTGCTAAGAAGAATAGGTTCCAGCTCCATCCATGTAAACATGAAAGAGGTAAAGTCTCCATCTTTATTTAAGGCTGCATAATATTCCATGGTATACATGTAGCACAACTTATTAATCCATTCATGGTTCGATGGGCACTTGGGCTTCTTCCATGACTTATCAATTATGAACTGGGCTGCAATAAACATTCTGGTACAGATGTCTTTGTTATACTGTGATTTTTGGTCTTCTGGGTATACCCAGTAAAGAAATTATAGGATCAAATGTCAGATCTATTTCTAGATCTCTGAGTATTCTCCAAACATCCTTCCAGAAGGAACGTATTAGTGTGCATTCCCACTAGCAGTGTAGAAGTGTTCCTTTTTCTCCACATCCACGCCAACATCTCTGGTTTTGAAATTTTGTTATATGGAGTCATGTGATATCTCAAAGTAGTTTTGATTTGCATTTCTCTGGTGATTAAGGATGATGAGCACTTTTTAATGTCTCTAAATGCTGTGTGCCTGTCTTGTTTAGAGAAGTTTCTCTTCAAGTCCTTTGCTCACCCTGAGATTGGATAACTTATTCTTTCCTTTGTAATACGTTTGAGTTCTCTGTGGATTCTGGTAATTAAACCTTTGTCAGAGGTATAGCCTGCCAATATTTTCTCCCATTCTGAGGGCTGACTGCTTGCTATACTTATTATGTTCTTGGCTGTGCAGAAGGTTTTTAGTTTTATCAGGTCCCAGTAGTGTATTTTTAATACTGCTTTAATTGCCTGGGGAGTCCTCCTCATAAAATATTCACCCAGGCCTACTTCTTCAAGAGTTTTCCCTGCAGTTTCTTCTAGTATTTTTATAGTTACGTGACTTAAGTTTAAATCTTTAATGCAGTGAGAGTCTATCTTAATTAATGGTGAAAGGTGTGGGTTCAGTTTCCGTCTTCTACAGGTCACCAGCCAGTTCACCCAGCACCATTTGTTAAATAGGGAATCTTTTCCCCACTGTGTGTTTTTAATTGGCTTCTCAAAGATAAGCTAACGGTAAGTAGCTGGATTCATCTCTTGGTTCTCTATTTTGTTCCAGACATCTACCTCTCTGTCTTTGTGCCAGTATTATGCCGTTTTGATCACTATCGATTTATAATATAGTGTGAGGTCTGGTAGCGTGATTCCTCCTGCTTTGTTTTTATTTCTGAGTAATGTCTTGGCTATTCGAGGTATTTTCTGATTCCATATAAAACAAAGTATTATTTTTTTGAGATCTCTAAAATATGACAGTGGAGCTTTAATAGAAATTGCATTAAAATTATATATTGCTTTGGGTAGTATAGACATTTCTTCCCAGCCATGAGCATGGTATGTTTTTCCATTTTTAAAACATTTTCATCTTTTTTTTTTTTTTTTCTTAGAGTTTCATAGTTCTCTTTATAGACATCTTTCACATCTTTTGTTAGGTATACTCCCAAATATTTCATCTTCTTTGGAACTACTGTGAAATGAATAGAGTCCTTGACTGTTCTTTTGGCTTGGCTATTGTTGGTATATATAAGGGTTACAGATGTATGGGTGGTTATTTTGTAGCCTGAGATATTGCTGTATTCCTAGTTCACTTCTAAAAGTTTTGTAGTAGAATACATGGTGTTTTCCAGATATATAATCATATCATCTGCAGACAGTGAACGTTTGATTTCATCTCACCCTATGTGGATACCCTTGATAGCCTTTTCTTTTCTAATTTCAATGGCTAAAACTTCCATTGAATACGATATTGCCTGTGGGCTTGCTGTTGATTGCCTCTATTATTTTAAGAAATGTCCCTTCTATACCCATTATCTTAAGTGTTGTGATCATAAAGGGATGCTGGATAGTATCAAAAGCTTTTTCTGCATAAATTGAGAGATTCATATGGTCTTTATTTGTTAGTTTGTTTATGTGCTGAATTACATTTATAGATTTACATATATTGAACTAGTATTGAGACCCTGGGATAAATCCCAGTTGGTCGTGGTGTATAATTTTTTGGATGTGTTGTTGGATTCTGTTTGTTAGAATCTTATTGAATATTTTTCCATCAATATTTATTAATGATATTTGCCTATAAAGTTTTTTTTTTTTTTTTTTGGTTGGGTCATTCTGTGGTTTAGGGATCAAGGTGATATTTGCTTCATAGAATGTTTTGGGTAGTATTCCTTCTTTTTCTATATTTTGGAAGAGGTTTAGTAATATAGCCACTAGCTCTTCTTTAAAGGCTTGGTAGAATTCTGACGTGAAGCCATCTGGTCCTGGGCTTTTCTTTTTAGGGAAATTTAGTATACTTGATGCTATTTCAGAACTTGATATAGGCCTGTTCAACATTTCTGCTTCCTTCTGGCTAAGTCTTGGTAGGTGGCATGCTTCCAAGTATTGGTCAGTTTTCTTCAGATTTTCATATTTCTGAGAGTACATTTTTTGTTATATTTGTTCAGGATTGTTTGAATTTCTGAGAGGTTTGTTGTTATTTCGTCTTTACTATTTCTGATTATTAAAATTAAAGATTTTACTCTTTTTTCCTGGTTAGGTAGGTCAATGGTTTATCTATTTTATTGACCTTTTCAAAAAACCACCTTTTTGATTTATTGATCTGTTGTATAATTATTTTGTTTTCAATTTCATTTAATTTAGCTCTAATTTTGGTTATTTCTTGTCTTCTGTTGGGTTGGGGTTGGACTGTTCTTCCTTCTCTTGTTTGTTGAGATGTCCCATTAAGTTGTTACTTTTCTCTCTTTCTGTTTTCTTTAGGATGGCTTGTAGTGCTATAGATTTCCCTCTTAGAACTGCATTTGCAGTATCCCAGAGGTTGTAATAATTTGTGTCTTCATTGTTGTTTTGTTCCAAAATTTGGTGATTTTCTTCTTAATCTCGTCTATGACCCATCTATCCTTCAGTGTAAGGTTATTTAAGTTCCAATTTTTTGTATGAGTATACAGATTCCTGTTGTTACTGAGTTCAACTTTTATTCTATGTTTGTCTGAGAAGATTCAAGGAATAATTTTAATTTTTTTTAAATTTGATGATGTTAGACTTGTGACCTAGGATGTGATTGATTTTGGAGTATGTTCTATGGGCTGATGAGTAGATTGTTTATTCAGTTTTGTTTGGACGAAATGTTCTCTAGATGTCTGTTAAGTCCAGATATTGGATGGTTAAGTTTAAATTTAAAATTTCTTTGCTTAGCTTTTGTTTGGAGGATATCTCCAGCAGTGCTAAAGGGGTGTTAAAATCTCCAATTACTTTGGAAGTGGAGGAAATCAAGTTGCTCATGTTTCTTAGAGTTTCTCTTATAAATTGAGGTGCATTCTTGTTGGGTACATAAATATTAATAATTGAAATCTCATCACATTGAGTATTACCTTTAACAAATATGAAATGTCCATCCTTATCCTTCCTTATTTTTATTGGTTTAAAGCCTATTGCATCTGCAAATAGGATTGCAAACCTGCTTTTTTCTGCTTTCCATTTTTCTGGAATATAGATGACCATCCTTTCACCTTGAGTTTATATTTGTCTTTGAATGTAAGATGAGATTCTTGTATGCAGCAGATATCTGGCCTGAGTTTTTGTATCCAGTCAGCCAACCTGTGTCTCTTAGAGGACAATTTAAACCATTCACATTAATTGGAATATTGATAAGGCTTTTGAAAATCCTGTGGACATTTTCAATCCTTTTGCAACTGTGGAAGTTGGAATTTGATCCAAAATTTCTTGGTGAGTTTACTTTTGTGGTGGACGATTACGCTGATCATTATGGAGAATAGGTCTGAGAATATCCTGGAGTGCTGGTTTAGTTATACCAAATTTCTTCAACATGTGAATGTCATAAAGTATTTAATTTTTCCATCATAAATGAAACTCAGTTTAGCTGGATAGAGGATCCTGGGTAGAAAGTTATTTTGTTTTAGATTAAAAGTCAATGACCATCCTCTTCTAGTTTGAAAGGTTTCAGCAGAGAGATCTGCAGTCATTCTAATATTCTTCTCCTTCTATGTTAATTTTTTCTTATGTCTGGCTCCTTTCAGAATTTTCTTCATATTAACTTTAGTGAAATTGATTAATATGTGTCTGGGGGATGGCTTTTTCAGATTGAGTCATGCTGGAGTTCTGAAACTGTCTGCTATCTTAAATTCTGAATCTCTTGACATGTCTGTAAAGTTCTCTTTCCATATATCATGAAGAAGAGACTCTGTGCCTTGTGAAGCCACTTTGTCACTTGCGGGGATCCATATAAGGCAAATATTGGTTTTCTTTTAATTATTCCAGAGTTCTCTGAGAGAGTTATCAGTTTTTGCCCTCCATTTCTCTACCTCTAGAAAAGTTTGGGAGTCTTTGAAAACTTTGTCTTCAATGTCAGAAATCCTTTCTTCTACGTGCTTCATTCTGTTACTGAGGGTTTCTACTGTATTTCTCATATCTTAGAGGGCTGCAACTTCTTGTCTCAATGCATCAAAATCTGGTTATTTTGTCTTTGAATTCTTTGATTTCTTGAGATATCTTTTGGATTGCTGTTTGAAATTCTAATTCAAGCTTATTTGCTATCCAGATTCTGAATCAGATTTCTGACATCTCAGACATTTGTTTATGCATGGGATATAGTGCTGTGTCTGCTTTTTTGTTCCTTGGGGAAGTTGATCTACTCTGATTATTCATATTGCCAGAGGTTTCCCATTGATTCTGCCCCATTATGGTTTTTCACTTGTGCCTCTGGCAGTGCTCAGAGTGGGGAGGTGTCTTTCCAAGATTAGTCCCCAGTGGGATCACTGTATTGTTGCTCTATCTTTGTAGGGAGTGACCCTTTGTAGCTTCTCTGGGACTGTCCCAGCCAGGGAGTTCTGGCTGCGGGAGCAACTCTGGATTGTGGCACACCAAGATCCAGCAACAGGGCGGGTGATTCTGCACATAGTTGGGGGAGTACCTGGTACCCTGTGACTTTGGCACAGAGATCCCAGGGCTCCAGCATGCTCTGGCCAAGAGGAGGGATCCATGCATAGGCAGTGAGAGCTCCAGAGGTAAGGCATGGGTTGTGGGGATTCCAGAGTCCCTGGAAAGATTGGTGGGGCTGGTGTGGATGGAGGGAGTGTATGGAAGGAAGGATGCAGGTTGTGTGGCTCCTGGAGTTCCTAGATACGGTGTGCAGAGGCACGGTGGGTGCGGGGCCTGAGCCCACACCATTGCCGGTGGAGTCCCTGACTGGAGTGGGCTTGCAGAGGCCTGGCAGGTGGTGCCATGGGGCCGTGCATTTGCCAGAGGATTCCCAGGTGATGGGTGAGGGGAGGCTCAGCTCAGCCCCCAGATTCTCTTGTGGGGGGGTGCTTGTTCTGGTAGATAGGGAGGGGGGCACTTCTCAAGGATCTCCTCCCTCATTCTCAGCAGGGGTTAGGCTTCTGGTTCGTCAGGTAAGGGAGTTCAGAATGGCAGAAAATACTTTAGTCAGTTTTTCTGCCTAGCAAGAGAGTGGTCATAGTCACAGCAGGCTCCCTCTGAGGAGGTAGTCCCCACTTTCCACAGCACTCACCCATAGGATGAGACAAGAGGCACACAGTTCACTGCTTGTCTGTAGAAAATCCATGGGAGCAAACAAAGAGAGAAAAAAAAAGGAGACAGAAAATCAAAACAACCCACAGCTTTCTTGGGGGGAGGGGATGGACACTTTCCTTTCAGATTAATTTTGTACCTGAAGGTTGATTTCTTGAAGTCGCAGCTTGTCTCAGCAGAGGTGACCTGTAGTTATCGTTTCACTTTTGGCTGGTCTCCCAGTCTTCAGCATTATTTCTGGACGTTATCTTTCCTTTTGGATAGGAGATTCTTTTGGAAGCTGTTTCCAGTTGTCCATCTTGCCCCTCCCAACCTTTGCTCAGCTTCCTTTTGGAGGATCTATCCAACACTGCCAAAGGAGTGTTTAAATCTCTGACTATTATGGAGCTTGAGGAAATCAAGTTGCTCATGTCTGTTAGAGTGTTTCTTATAAAGTGAGTCACATTCTGGTTGGGTGGATAAATATTAATAATTGAAATATCATCATATTGAGTATTACCCTTAACAAATATGAAGTGACCATTTTTATCCTTTCATGCTTTTGTTGGTTTAAAGCCTATTGTATCTGCAAATAGAATTGCACACCTGCTTTTTTCAGATTACCATTGGCCTGAAATATGGACGATCATACCTTCACTCTGAGTCTATATTTATCTGTTAAGGTAAGATGAGATTCTTGTATGCAGTAAATATCTGGCTTGAGTCTTTGTATACAGTCACCCAACCTGTGCCTCTTTAGAGAACAGTTTAAGCCATTCACATTAGTGAAGAATATTGATAAGCCTGGTAAAATTTTGAGTATTGAGTTTTTTGAAAGTCCAGTGGACATTTTTAATCCTTTCGCTACTGTGGAAGTAGTTTGATCAAAAGTTTCTGAGCGAGTTTTGTGGTAGAGGATTGTGCTGGTCATTATGGAGGATAGGTCTGAGAATATCCTGAAGAGCTGGTTTAGTTATGGCAAATTTCTTCAACATGTGAATGTCATTAAAGTATTTAATTACTTCATCATAAATGAAACTCAGTTTAGCTGGATATAGGATCCTGGGTTGAAAGTTATTTTGTTTTAGGAGATTAAAATCAATGACCACCCTCTTCTGGCTTGAAAGGTTTTAGCAGAGATATCTGCAGTCATTGTAATATTCCTGCCATTGTAGGCTATAGTTTTCTTACATCTGGCTAGTTTCAGAATTTTCTTCTTCATATTAACTTTAGTGAAGTTAATTATGAGGTGCCTGGGGGATGTCTTCTTTGTGTTGAGTCGTGCTGGGGTCTGAAACTGCTATCTGAATTTTAGAATCTCTTGGCATTTCTGAAAAATTCTGTTTCATTATTTCATGGAGAAGAGTCTCTGTGCCTTGAAAAGCTACTTCATCACTTTCAGCGATTCTAAGGAGGTGGATATTAGCCTTTTCCAATTATCCCAGAGCTCTCTGAGAGAATGATCCATTTTTGTTCTCCATTTCTTTTCGTCTTTGAGAGTTTGGGACTGTTCAAAAGCTTTGTCTTCAATGTCAGAAATTCTTTCTTTTGCTTGCTCCACTCTGTTACTGAGGGATTCTACTGCATTTTTTTTCAGATTTTTAAGGGCTGCAAATTCTTGCTTCAATGTGTCAAATCTTTGTTGGTTTTATCTTTAAATTCATTGAATTCTTGAGACAACTTTTGAATTTCTCCTGGAATTTCTAATTCCAACTTTCCCTCCATTCTATTAATCTTGTTTGCAATTGAAATTCTGAATTCAATTTCTTACATCTCACCCATCTGTTTATGAATGGGATCTTCAGTTGAATCTGCCATATCTTTCTTTCGGGGGGTTGATGTACTCTGGTTATTCATGTTACCAGAGTTTTTCCACAGATTCTGCCTCATGATTATTTTACACCTTTTGACTAGATGAGTGGATAAAGAAAAGTTGGGTTCAGGGCTCCAGGAGTAGTGATTAACCAGCCCTTTGCCCAAAAGCTGGAATTGGTGTCTGTACCTTTTCCCCTGCAGCTTTGCTGAGGACCTGTACAGTGGTGTGGCCTGAGAAACTGAGCACCTGCTTGGTGGGGTGGGGCTAAGTGCCTCTGTCTTATTTTCAGCTGGTCTCTGTCGGACCCTAGTGAAAGAGTTACTCTGTGTTGAACTCTCAGCTTTGGATAAATACCAGCAATTAAGTCACCCCTCCCACCACAGGCAACAATTGAAAAGGAAAATCATACCTTCCTACAACCACACACCCTGGGTACCACTTGGATAGTCCTCAGGTGAGTGGCTCAGTTCAAGTGGTCCAAATCAATTATCTCATTCAGCACCTGTCTCAAGTGGGAGAATTTAAAAGGTTCCTGGCAAATAGATTGCAGGGGTCTGCTGACAACTCCAATATGACTTTCTCTGGTGCTCCGTGAGTTTAGGAGGACCCACCTAGCAAATAGAGTAGTCTGGGAAGGTTCATGCCTCCTTCCCCATCTTGCAACTCTGTCACACCCAGTCACTGGTCACCCCACAGGGCTGTGACCCAGTTGCCTCCAATGAGCACATACTCCAAGGGTTTGCACCTACTTGAATCACAAGGAGATCTATGTCTCCTCAGCCAGGATGCTGCTCTCTGCCACTGTCCAGCAGGGTGAGGTGAGGCCATACAACCTCGGGTGCTTAATGGATGCTGGGACTGTTCACTCAGTTCCAGTCCTGCCTCTGATGTTACTGACAGAATAGAACAACTTTGCAGAATTTGTTTCTGTTTTGGCTAAATTTCCCTGCAGAAGAGAAGTTGTTTTCAGTTCACAGAACCTGTGACTCAGGCCCTGTCTGTGCTCCTGTCTGGTCTCAGCTGTAGTTGGTATTTGCAGCATGGTTATCTGTTAATTCCAGCTTCTTCCTGCCCTCCTTTGTCTAGGCTGATGATCCCCTGCGGGCCAGGTGCATCTTAGGCTCAGTAAAGCGGTGCTCTTGGTCAGCCCTGCCTTAGGAATCTGCCAGCTCTGCACGTGCATTTTCTAGTCCCTGCACTCCACCCAGGCCGGTACCGCCTCAGACAAACCCTTTACTCATGGGGCCTGCATTTCTGTCCCAGATCTATTCCCCCGGTGGTTGCCACCTGAGAAGATGCCCGGCCTCCTCTGGTTGCCTAGAGAGACAGGGGCTGTGACTACAGAATATCCAGGGGTGAGCCCTATTGTTGCCAAAAATGGCTGCTACTCTGTGCGTTGGGGCACTGCTGCTCCTGTGTGGTTCCCTATCAGCCAACCATCCTATTCTCCCTCCCATGCCACAGAATGAGCACTGACTAGCAGCAGTCCATGCCCTGTTCACACATCTTGAGGAAATACCCATGAATCTGGACTCCTGGGGGATGGGCTTCCAATCCTCAGTGTGAGAGTGGAGGGGACTGCTGGGAGCTCAGAATTGCAGGTAGAGAATATATATAGTTTTATACAGTTTTATGCCTGGCATAAGAGCACCATGGCACCCTAGTAGGGTAAAGTAGGTCCAGTTTTTAGACTGTCTGTCCTGTGGAATATAATGGGAGGACTTTTTAACTCTGCTCATTTGTTTATGGGGTACTCCAAGCCATTCTCATGGGGGAGGGAACTCCTGTGCACTTGGTGATGAATTTTGTAGCTTTTGTTTGTATCCTTGGGGTTGCAGCTTGCCTCAGCAGGGTTAATGTGCATTCTTCAACCTTCTCTCTTGGTTCAGCTCTAATCTGCCAGATTACTTGCTAAATTTCTGTCCTTTAACTCTCCTTCTGGACTGAAGCTTCTGTGGAAAGCTGGCTTCCATCAGCCATCTTGTCTCCACCCCCACCATATCTTTCTGTACTGTTACTGGATTCACAGATACAGCACAGCTGTACTGCCTCCTTCTATGCAAGGCCCAGTCCTTGCCAAGAAGTGCAGACATTCTAGTCTCTGCAGGGGTTGGACTTCTAGACTGCCAGGCCAGGGGGAAGGTAGACTGGAAGTTCAAGGTGCCAAGGAAAATATTTGTTCAAACTTCCTGCCAGACAAGGGAATTCCTGTGCTCACAGCAAGGGCTCTCTGGAGAAGGAGTCCCAACTTCCAGCAATTCTCTCCAGTGGGGTGAGGGAGGAGAACCTCAGTTCATCATTCACTAGTAGAGTTCCCACAGCAAGCAACTCTCTTAGGGGAGGGGACAGACACACATCTTCTTTGGGATGGGATCTGTACCTGAAATATGTTTCCTTGGAGTTGAAGCTTGCCTCAGTGGGGAAGACATGCAATTATCTATCTTTTCTCCCAGCTCAGCTCCCCTCCTTCATGTTTGTTGGGTTCTTTCTGGCTGTTATCTCTCCCTTTGGGCTGGAGCTTCTGTTGAAAGCTGGTTCCTGTCATCTGTCATCCCCTGTTCCCCTTTGTTCTTGTTGAATGTGAAAATTGGAGTTAGGGAAAGTAGTCAATCCAAGGATTTGGCAAAACATAAAACACATTGAAACCAAACGTGCGAATACACAGAGAAAAATGCTAGCAGACACACAAGCACACAGATGCATTAACAATCAGAAACAAATAAACATACAAACAAAAAGCAGCAATAACAAAAATGATGATAATCATAAAATAATTTTAAAAACTTTAAAATTGTAATGTAAGCACTCTCAGCAACCATAAGAAGGGAAGAAGAGGGAGAGAAAAAAATCGTATTAATAAAAAATAAATTTAACAATAACTTTACAAGAAAAGGATGAAAAAAGCGAAGAATAAAAAAGGCACCAACCACAAAAATATTATATATATATATCTTTGTGGTTGGTGTCTTTTTTATTATATATATATATAAACATACGACTATATGTATGATGTAGCGGTCAACTTTAGTAGGAATAAATTTATATTCTAATATACTATCTGGACACCAGGTGGCACTGTGAGTAGTTCCGAGGCTTGTACCTGATTCACAGTTTATGCTGTTACCACAGTTACTATTGTACCTGTACTTGGCCCATAGGAGGAGGTGCCTGTGGCAGTCGCCATTTCTGAATTTTCTATATATTTCTGTTTCCTGACTGTCTGCCTAACCTCGACTGTCCTGCTCTAGATGGCACCCCTATCTGACCTGTAAATTTGGGGCAGGAGTCCACACTTCACCAACTTTTTCACTCAGCTCCTAGTTTCCAGGAGAATTGGGACTTGCAATCTTCCTTGGGGGAGGGGCTGGTTGCTGCTGGCACCCTCCTTTCAGTGGTGCTAAGACTTTTCTGTCAGTCTCTGTGGCTCAGGATTATACTTTTGAGTCCAGCAGTCCACCAGTTCACTGCACACCCCAAACTGCCAGTCTACAACAATATTCTCTGCCAGGAATGATCTGGTCCATTTATTCACACCTGCTGTTCTGGGAAAAGGTGTGCATGGTAGTGGCCATTTAAGACATTTCAAAATGTGTCTGTTTCCTAGGCGGGATTTTCTTAGTTTTCTATTGGGGCTGACTAACCCCCTACAATGCAAATGGCACCCCTTTCTGGTCACCAAATTCTGCTCAGAAGTCCACACTTCACTGAACTTTCCACAAAACACCTAGTTTCCCCACAAACCTGGAACTACAGTCCTCCCTGGGGGAGGGGTTGGTTCACTGCCACCTCCAGATGCTGGCTGCTTGCCCCTGGCACTGCTTCCACTGTGGGGCTGAAATTTCTCTAGCAGACTCTGCAGCTCTGGGTTACACTTCAAGTCCAGAAATCCACCATTTTGCAGCACACCCTTAGCTGCCTGTCTACACCAGCACTCCACATGGGGAAAGATCTAGCCCTCTCACTCTTACCTGATGATGAAGGAGAGTTGGGCTAAACATCCATCCTGTCTGTTATCATGCTCTGTATCTCTTGATTTTATATTCTACCCTTGGAAAAAATATTCCAACAGAAAAATATACTCTTTTACCATCAATATGTAGACATGAGCTAAAATATTGTTAAAGTTGGTATTTTAATTTAACAAAATAAATGGTAAATCCCAATTTTGATCAAGATATAGAAAAATAAGTCCATTCTTGTTGTTATGCCCAGGAGTCTCTCAAAGACCACACAACCAGACCAGTCAAATTAAAGAAGAGTTCTTTTATTGAAGAGCTGGCCGGTGACTACCTCAGTGTCCCAACATGGGATGTCTGAGTGCAGCCCTGAGTTGACTGAGGCTCTGACTTTTATAAGGCAAAAATTTTCCAGGGGGCAAGCAAGCATAGAAAACAGCAGTTAGGGGAAATCATGAGGATAAGGTGGCTTAGTTACAATCCTATTATCATGACAACACTTAGTGATTCTTTTTACAAAACAAATACAATCTACAATGTCCTAATGTAGTGTAGGGAGGGGGACTTGCAGGTGGGGGTTGTAAACAGCATGATCACAAAAAGCAATAATCACTAAGGATATAATCATGAGTGCAGTCAGTAACTTACATCACTAACAATTTCAGTTGAATTCATTTACAGTCATACAATGTGAGGGCAAAATATGAGGAACCAGTTTCTAAGGTAATGGGATATAATAGAAAAGGAGTAAACAGTAAAGTGGAGTCAAAATTGCTTTTTTAACATTTCCATAATATACATAGAGGGCATGAAGACCACCTTAACATAATCATGAAAGTTGTTGTCACAAAGATAGTGATTTTCTACACAATACTAATAATTCTAATAGTTCTAACCAGGTACACTTAAAGTACCATGCAATGGGTGGGGAGGAAAGTAGAACCATTTTTTTTTAAATGCAACAAAATGTAGCAAAACAACAGAATGGACTCAGGCCTGTTTTGCCTTCCCACTGATTCTCAGGAAAAGGAATTATATCAAAATTGAGTTAGGCTTGCTTCTGTTTCACCTTAACATTGCTAAGGGTAAAAAAAACGTTTTTACTTATCTGGAGCACAAGATAGTTATATGTGAGTAGAGCTATAAAACTGTTTAAACCATTTGATTTTATATTCTATCTTTGGAAAAAAATATTCTGACACAATAATTTCAATGGGAAAATAAGTGATATAATGATATCATAATTATGCTTTTTTCTCAGATTGATATCTAAAGCAAAATGATTCAGATGTTCAATGTCATTAACAAATCAAGCATGTTCTATTGGTCAGCTATAGGGGCAAACAGGAAGCTGAAAACACCTGTATTAGCTTCCCTGAAATTGTGTAGAGAAGAAGATCTATATACTCTGTCATTTGATATCCTGCAGAATCCAGTCTCAGCCTTCCATCCAGGTGCATACTCTCCAGGCAACTGCTGACTGCTTCCACTAGGCTGGATCCACTATTCCTCCTAAAGGCTCTTGGACTCCTTTTGATTCTGTAATTTTGTTATTACTATTCTCTCTACACATTCCATAATATAACAGTCTCTTCTTATCTGTGGGGGATATGGTTTAAGACCCCCAGTTCATGGCTGAAACTGCACATAGAGAAAACCCTAGATATACTATGTTTTCTTTCTATACACATATGCATATGATAAAGTTTATTATTAGGCACACTAAGTAATTAACAGCAATAACTAATAAATAGGACAATTAAAACAACAGAGAAATAAAAGCCATGTAAATTTATTCTCTGTCTTTTTCTTTCAAAATATCTTATTTTACCATGTACACCTATTTTTGGACCTTGGTTGACTGTTGGTAACTGAAACCATATAATGCAAAACCAGGAATAAAAGGGGACTATTGTACAACATAAAAATCCTTCATGATCTGTCCTGCCTACCTCTCCAGCCTTCCTCTGTGGAATTCTTGTAAATCCGATTGCATATAATCCAGGCTCTCTGCAGGACCATAAATGCACAGAGGCACATCACTGCTCTGGATGCAGGCTTTTTCTTCTGCTTGAAGTCTCATTTTCTCTTCTCTGGTAAGTGAACTCCTCATCCTTGCAGAGTCATGTGGAAAGTCCCCTCCTCTTTTTTAAATCAGGCACCACCTGCCCATGACCTCTTTTTCATGTTTCCACAATGCACTGTTTCTCATTACCTTAGCTTTGATCTTATTCTAGTTAACTGTTCTTTTTTTTTTTTTTTATTGTTATACCCAAAGTGTGTGGAATAGAGAAACGACAGCACATTGAGTCCAAATTAAGAAAGGGTCCTTTACTGATCAGCAGGCTCACGCCTCAAAGACTCTCCACTCCTAGAAGCAAGGGTGGAAACCTTTTATAAGGGGCTTTCTGTAGGGGAGGGGGAATCCTTAATGCAAGCCAAATTTGACAAGAGCCAGTATCTGTTAAGGGGAGTCCTTACAAGGTGAAGCTGGGGTTTTTCAGTTATTACTGAACTCATTCAGCTGAGCTTCCTGTCTTTTTTTTTTTTTTTTGTAGAGACAGTGTCACTTTACCACCTTCGGTGGAGTGTCGTAACGTCACAGGACTCACAGCAACCTCCAGCTCTTGGGCTTCCGCGATTCTCCTGCCTCAGCCTCCTGAGCAGCTGGGACTACAGGCGCCTGCCACAACGCCCGGCTATTTTTTGGTTGCAGTTCAGCCGGGCCAGGGTTTGAACCTGCCACCCTCAGTATATGGGGCCGGTGCCCTACTCACTGAGCCACAGGCGCCACCTGAGCTTCCTGTCTTAAAGGGGGAGTGGTGAAAGCCCCTCAGCAAGATGGAATGGGAGCATAACATCATCCAACTTGAGCTGATTGAGGAGAACTATCTTTTTTAATGTTTGTTCATTTTCAGGATCTAACCAATATCTGACATATAGAAAGACATTAATATATGTTCATTTAAGGAAAGCATGACTGAACCTGTAGCTGCTGAAATTGTTCTTATCTTACAGTGCCAAGCTTGAATGCCACCTCAAGTCTTCCTCTTAGTGGTTGGACATGACTTTTCCGTCTCCAATTCCCCTTGGCACTTGTCACATTTTGTTCTTATTTAGTAGCTACTTACTTGTGCTTGTTCCCTGCATGTTTCAGAGGCCAGCACTTACTAGGCATCCTGAAGTTAGTGAATGAATTAAACTTGCTAAATACTTGGCGAAAATCTAGTGTCCTGACAGTTTCAACAAAGAGCCAAAGCTGCAGCTCCCCTCGAAAAATGTTTAGTTTACAAAGCTAAAGAGGTTGGGAAAGCAGATGCTGTCTTATCTTCAGCTTGAGAAATTCAGTGGAAGTAATTTTTCTGAAAATAAAACAAGTCCTTTGATATTACCAAGTGCTTGTCCATGAGTTTGTTTCATTGAAAGCATTACTGTGGACTGAAGGTGCTTCCAAACTCTTAAAAAGCCATTAAATATTTATTAACTACTCTTCACATGCCAAGAACTTTTCTAGGTCCTGAGAGTAGTAAACAGTTGTGGTCACCATTCTAATGGGATGAGAGAAAAGATAAAAGTAAATAAATAAACCAGATAATTTCAGAAGCTACTGAATGCTATGAAGGCAATGACAAATTCCCAGTGAGTATCCTGAATAGAAGCAGGGGTTATTTTTGGTGGCTAGGGGTCAGTGAGGAGGTGACAATTGAACTGAGACATTAAATACAAAACAAGATTCAGACTTAAAGAGGTCTATATTTGATCATTTATTTTATAAAACATTGAAAACATTTTTCCACATGACACTAGTCTGTAAATTAACATTGATGTATTTATTTATTATTTTATTCTTCCTATAGCATTTGAAAATGAGATAGAGATAGAAAGAAAGTGAGAGAGAGAGAGGATAGAGAGAAGAGAAAGTGAGAAAGAGAAAGCAGGTGCTTTGGGGGAAAAAATAGATGAAATAGATAAGGCTTCCATCTATTCAAAACTGCCAATCTATCAGTTGTGGTAAGATGAAAGACAGAAACTTTTCCTTTGACTATAGAATTAGACCTGAGTCTCTTTGCATGGCATACGAGAACTTTATGATTTGGTCTTTCTCTTTCCGACAAGCCTCACCTTGTTCAAATCCATTGTTCCCACTCAACGCTTCAGTATTACAAATATGCTTGCAGTTTTCTATTGATCTGTTTCTCTTAAAGTCCTACCATATTTCAAGTCTCATTCAAATGTATCTTCTAGTACAAAGGAGGTGGAACATCTCTGTTCCTTTGTCCTTACTATACTTTGTACATACCTTTCATTGCGTTACACTATAACAACATTCTTTTATGTCTCCCTTCTCTGAAGGCTGGGACTGTTTTATTCACCTTGGCATGCCCAGAATCCAGCATTCAGTAAATGCTTGGGGACAGTGAACGTCCAATGCCCACAGAGGAAGTCAACCTGTGAAAAGCGCGTTATTGACTCAGAGTCCTCAGGGGGAGTAAGCATGGGCAGGAAGACTTTTCTGGCTCTTAAGAAGAAGCTCCCCCCTTCTGAATTGATCCATAGAGATTCTGAAAATGAGCTTCTAGTTTCTGACCATCTCTTTTATGTTTTATATGCAGTTCCAAATGCTGGACAGCAATGCAAGGCAGGGTCATGATCTTGCCTTGGCTGAGATACCTTCAAAGGTGAGTTCTTAAAGAAGGAAACAAACTTGTTTTGATCCTTGGTTCCAGGGCCTCCTCATTTCATCCTTAGCTGAGGCTTCTCTTCATGACCTCCAGCGTCTCAGGGCTCCAGTCCTCTTCAATTGTTCTTTAATTTCCATAGTTTGACTCTAAACCCAGTCTTTGCCTCAAACCCTCTCCTCAAGCTAGCAGAAGCCCAATTGATGACTCTCATAAGCCTTCACTCATTCCTTTGTAAATGGATCTCTTTTCTTAGGAGGACCTGGTGCCTACTCATGTCTGTACCACATCCAACTCACCCAATGCCATTTCGCCCTTTTCAGAACTTTCCATTAGGTTCTAATTTCTGATGGTGTCTTTGATCTGCTCCAAACCTATTCTCTAGTTTTTCCCACGCTCTTTCCCTCCATGCATTATGCTTAAGTCATTCTAAAGTATAGTATCTTTGTCTTCTCAAGGTGCCACTCCTTTGTCTGTGGGGTCCTCCACAACTGGAGTATCTTTCATTGTCCCTTGAAATATCCTTAAGGGCCAAGTTCACTTTCTCTATAAGGGCTCTTTTTGGCCTCCCAAGGGAATGTGAAATGCTTCATAACTTGTCATTCTCCTATAGCCTCCGACAGATCATTATTTAGAGCATTTCCCACAATGAAGGAGTATTTCCATCTCTTTTCCAACATTGTGTCCCTACCTACCACCATCCATAAATTGTCAACAGGGAAGTCAGGAACTTTGTTCCTTTGCCTACATCTTTGTGTTCTTGGGCATTGCCACAGGGTCTTTTAAAAGCTGCATGCTTAATACATGTTTGTTGAAATAGCAGGTGAGTGAAACATTATAAAATCCTGCAAAGTTCTAAGACAAAGTCAATGAGTACAAGGTCAAAGCTTGAACTACAGTTATTCAGCCTTAGTATTTTAATAAATTTTCTAGATACACACTTATCAGTCTGATATTCTTCAGTCTGCTTATTCTTGTATTTTTTTAAATGTATATATTTATTGGGCACCTGTGAGTAGGCAAACATAGATTATGTAAAATTGATAATTGGGAAAACTTAATTTTAGAAGGAGGGGATTTCCAATGACCAGGTGGTCTATGGGTGTTTTACAAAGCAGGTGTCCTCTTAAGGGAAATAGACATAGGAGCAGATTAGAAATGAAAAGTTTTTTTTTTTTAAACCATTCAGATTGCACCTAAAGACATTCCCAAAATTATACAATGTCATCTGTATCTAGTCATCTGATAAATAAGGTCCACTTTTGAGTAAATATCACATTCTCATGACCAATGGGGCTACTGAGTCCATTGGTGCATAACCTATAAAAGTGACAGAAAATGCCCAGAGAAACAGCAAAAATGTGAAAAGTCTTTGTTGAAATGTTCATCATCCACTTCTTCTCTAGGGAGGAGGAAAAATGGATTCTGGTTGGATAATGGAAAAGTGGAAATCCATGAAAAAGGGACAGGAAGCTAATTGTGCTGGTACTCTCACTGAGCACTGCTGCTCTGATTTGGCTCACAAATAGCCTCTCCAGAGCCAGTGTAGATGTAAACATTGGAGCTAAATGCTATTTTTATGTTTTAGCTCAAGGGTGCTAAGGACTTGCTTTGTTTATTTATTAAATCATTTGTACATAGGTCATAAATACATTTATGTCATTATGTGATTCAATGTGTTGATTATTTGTACAAGTTGGAGTGCTTGCCTTCTACTAATCAACATAGCTTTCACCTCATTTACCCAATAACAGCATTAGGACATTTGTGTTGGATCTGATAGATCCAACTTGTACTCGCATTGTGCGCCATAGGTATGGTGCCCCTACTAACCATCCCTCACCCTACCCTTTCTCTTCCTCTCCCCTCTCCCTCCCCTTCTCTTCTTCATTCTAGGCTATAGTTGTGTTTCATTGTTCATATGCAAGTGTGAGTGATTCTAAATTGATTTCACAGTAGTACTGAGTACATTGGATACTTTTTTCCATTCCTGAAATTCTTCGCTAAGAAGAATATTTTCCAACTCCATCCTGTAAACATAAAAGAGGTAAAGTCTCCATTTTTTAATGCCACATAGTATTCCATAGTATACATATACCACAATTTATTAATCCATTCATGTGTTGATGGGCACTTGGGCTTCTTTCTTGACTTGGCAATTATGAATTGAGCTGCAATGAACAATCTGGTGCAAATGTCTTTATTGCGAAATGATTTTTAGTCCTTTGGACATACACCTAGAAGAGGAATTGCAGGATCAAATGGCAAGTCTACATTTAGATCCCTGAGTGTTCTCCAAACTTCCTTCCAAAAAGAATGTACAAGCTTGCATTCCCACCAGCAGTGCAGAAGTGTTCCCTTTTCTCCACATCCATGCCAACATCTATAGTTTTGGGATTTTGGGATGCGGTCTACGCTTACTAGAGTTAGATGGTATCTCAAAGTAGTTTTGGTTTGCAGTTCTCTGATGATTAAAGATGATGAGCATTTTTTCATGTCTGTAGACCATGTGCCTGTCTTCTTCTGAGAAGCTTCCTTTCATGTCTCTTGCCCAAAATGCAATGGAATCACTTGTTTTTTTCTTAGTAATAAGTTTGAGTTCTCTGTGGATTCTGGTTATTAGACATTTGTCAGGAATATAACTTGCAAAAATCCTCTCCCATTCTGAAGGTTGTCTATTTGCTTTACTTAGTGTGTTCTTGGCAGTGCAGAAGCTTTTTAATTTGATCAGATCCCAGTAATGTATTTTTGATGTTGCTTCCATTGCCTGGGGTGTCCTCCTCATAAAGTATTCTCCTAGGCCAATTTTTGCAACGGTTTCCCCTGCACTCTTTCTAAGAATTTGTATAGTTTTACGTCTTAACTTTAAGTATTTTAACCAGTGAGAGTCAATTTTTGTTAGAGGAGAAAGGTGTGGGTTCAGTTTCAATCTTTTACAGGACTCCAGCTAATTCACCCAGCACTATTTATTGAACAGGGACTCTTTCCCCCAATTTATATTTTTAAGAGGCTTATTCAAAATCAAATGACAGAGATTGGATTAAAGATGGCGGCCGAGTAACAGCTTCCCTGTAACTGGGCATGTAGAGTCTGGGGAGACAAGAATCCAGGCATCTCTGGCTGCAGGGATCTGCCTATGATCATCCCTTTGAGGATACAGGGAGCCAGCAAGGGACTTCTGGAACCCAGGGGAGGACAAAAACAGTGGAAAACTGGCAAGTGTCTGCGTGTGTTTGATCAACCTAATCACGCCGGCAACTGTGAGTACAAGCAGCAGTGAGACTGCAAACCAGAAAGGCCTTACCTATAAACTTTTATGGTGTTCTTGAACTTGGTACTCAGTTGAGCTGCCTTGGGGAGAGCTTGAGCAGGAGTTTGGAGAATGTTGGGCATTGTATGGGGCCCCAGAAAGAGGCACTGAGCTGGGCAAAGTAAGACATTGTGAAAAAACTGCTCTGGCAAGCTTCGCCCTCAGGATCTCAGAGCAAGGATCGGGCAGGAAAAAGTAGCCTAGTGACTAAGGAGCCTAAAGGCAGGGTGTGAGCTGCCTTACAGCCCTAATCCTTAGGGGCAGAGTGAGATGGTTTTGGCACACTGGAGCCTTGGGCTGTTGCCCTGGGTAGAGTGCCATGAGGTCACAGGTCATAGCAACCTCAAACTCCTGGGCTTGGCTCCGCCCAGACCTCCATAAGAGCTGTGCAGCGACCCCGACCGTGAACCTGCACCCACCTGGCCTCCACATTCCCTGACTAAAAACTACGGAAGCCACGCAACCCTGCGTCATCCCTCCTTTGTCCTCCCAGCCTCCACACTAGCCCATTCATCTTGCCAGGGACTCTGGTAGCTGCATGCCCTCCTGAGCCCTCCCTCCCTCTGCACAGAGCCCTTCTCCTGGCCAGAGATTGCTGGAGCCTTGAGCTCTCTGTGCCAAAGTCACTGGGCGCAAGGCACTCCCTGAACCGTGCACACCACCCTGAGCCCTGTTGCTGGATTCAGGCGTGTCACACACTGGAGCTGCTTCCACAACCAGAGCTCCCTAGCTGGAGCAGCCACAGAGGAACTACACAGGGTCACTCCCTACAAAGATCCAGCAACAATAGAGTGATCCTCCTGGGGTCTAATCTTGGAGACACACCTCCCCAACTATAAGGACAGCCAGAGGCAACAGTGAAAAGCAATCATGAGGCAAAATCAACAGAAAAACTCTGGCAATATGAATAATCAGAGTAGATCAACTCCCCCAAAAATCAATGGGGCAGAAACAGCAGAAGACCCCATGCACAAACAAATAGCTGAGATGTCAGAAATTGAATTCAAGATCTGGATAGCAAACAAGATTGAATTAGAATTCCAAAAGTTATCTCAAGAATTCAACGGATTCAAACAGCAAATGAGCAAAGATTTTGACACATTGAAACAAGAAGTTGCATCCCTCAAAGATCTGAGAAACAAAGGAGAATCCCTCAGTAACAGAATGGAGCAAGCAGAAGAAAGGATTTCTGACATTGAAGACAAGCTTTCGAATGCTCCCAAACCATCAAAGAAGAAGAAAAACAGAGAGCAAAAACAGACCACTCTCTCAGAAAGCTCTGGGATAATTCAAAGAAAACCAATATTCGTCTTATAGAAATCCCCGAAAGTGACGAAGTGGCTTCACAAGGCACAGAGTCTCTTCTCCATGAAATTATGAAAAAGAATTTTCCAGATATGCCAATAGATTCCAAAATTCAGATAGCAGACAGTTTCAGAACTCCAGCACAACTCAACCGGAATAAGACATCCCCCAGACACATCATAATCAATTTCACTAAAGTTAATATGAAGGAGAAAATTCTGAAAGAAGCCAGACGAAAGAAAATTATTACCTACAAGGGGAAGAATAATAGAATAACTGCAGATCTCTCTGCTGAAACCTTTCAAGCTAGAAGAGAATGGTCATTGACTTTTAATCTCCTAAAACAAAATAACTTTGAACCCAGAATCCTGTACCCAGCTAAACTCAGCTTAATTAATGACGGAGAAAGTAAATACTTCAACTACATTCATATGTTGAAGAAATTTGCCACAACTAAAGCAGCTCTCCAGGACATTCTTAGACATATTCTCCATAAAGACCAAAATAATCCTCAACCACAAAAGTAAACCCACCCAAAAAAATTTTGATCAAATTCCAACTTCCACAGTTGCAAAAAAGTTAAAAATGTCCACTGGACTCTCGAAAGGTTTATCAATACTTTCAACTAATGTGAATGGTTTAAATTGTCCTCTAAAGAGGCACAGTTGGCTGACTGGATACAAAAACTCAAGCCAGATATCTGCTGCATCCAAGAATCGCATCTTACATTAAAAGACAAATACAGACTCAAGGTGAAGGGATGGTCATC
>CAUYPK010016842.1:0-64206 GCA_963574355.1 Loris lydekkerianus | reverse complement strand
AAAGTCACAATATAACAAAGACATCTGTACCAGAATGTTTATTGCAGCCCAATTCATAATTGCTAAGTCATGGAAGAAGCCCAAGTGCCCATCGACCCACGAATGGACTAGCAAACTGTGGTACATGTATACCATGGAATATTGTGCAGCCTTAAAGAAAGATGGAGACTTTACCTCTTTCATGTTTACATGGATGGAGCTGAAACATATTCTTCTTAGCAAAGTAACCCAGGAACGGAAGAAAAAGTATCCAATGTACTCAGCCCTACTATGAAGCTAAATTATAGCTTTCACATGAAGGCTATAACCCAACAATAGCAAAAGACTATGGGGAAAAGGCCAAGGAAGAGGAAGGGAGGGGGGAGGGGAGGGTAGAGGGAGGGTAATGGGTGGGGCCACATCTATGGTACATCTTAGAATGGGTACAGGGGAAACTTACTAAATGCAGAATACAAATGCCTACATACAGTAACTAAGGCTATGTTGAACAGTTTGATGAGAATATTTCAGATTGTATATGAAACCAGCACTAATGTACACAGCTATGATTTAACAATAAAAATAAATAAATTAAAAAAATAAAAAATAAACTAGGGTGAGCTGAAAAATACAAGGTTAGACAATTAAGTTCACGAACATCACAACAGTCACCTTCAAGGTACTCTCTTGGGAAGCTATGCACTGAAGCCACTGCTACTCCACCTTTCCAAGCAAGTTTGGAACTCTTTTCCTGAGATGGCCATCAAAGCTGTCACCATTCAGCAATGAAGTATGTAGCACTTTTTCTAGGACAAGTTCGTGAACTTAATTGTCAGACTCTCATATAATGACAGGTCTGATGGCTGATGGATTTGATAACTTAATTGTCCAACCTCATATATATTTTCCCTGATACTCTAAGCAGGGTTCCCAGGGAAAAGATACCAGTTTTAGAACCAAATTTTGAAAGTACTTTTTCTCTGCACATCTGAGTTGCAATGTGAACAAAGCTGTGATTTCCCACTTCCTGCCTCTCTGCAGCAGCTTTTCAGGAAAAAAAGAGAATGATTAACTATCAGGGGAAAACCCTGACTATGCCCCTGCCAATGAAGTCATACCCTCACTCTCACTCCTGAAGAGTTCCCAAGACCCACAGTGCTAACCCTACACACATTAGCCATAGTGGCTCTTCCCCAGCCACCCCAGTCCAAACCTTTGCAAACCTTTGCAGAAATCCCCCCATTGTCATGGGATCCAAATACAGACCAGAGAGGCCCCGGGCAACTCCCCAGTCCTGTGGGCACTGGGACGGTCCCCCAGCACGCCAAATGCTGCTTCCCACCAGTGTGCAGCATGCACCCCGCCCTTTGGAAAGAATCCAAGTCTCCATTCCTTTCTCCCAAATTATGAGAATACAATTAGCATAAACTGGAACAGATTAACATAGAGCTATGGGAATGGCTAAATATACATTCTTTAGAAACAGCCACAGACATGTGGAATATTTTAAACTTCTCTAAAAGGTAAAAGGAGCTCAACATTTCAAGGGCTTATCTGTCCACCTCCTCCCTGACACATGAATTCCTTCAGGTCAACTGGTCATTCAGGCTCTGCTTGAGCCCCCCCTCCTCCCCCCAAATCTTGTTACCCATCCACCCCCAGAACTGCCATTCCCATCTCTGTAATGGCCCAGGGAGGATACAGAGCAGGAAATGCATTTCAATCAGCTTAAGAAGTTCTGATTATTTCAGTTCCTATTTTCTCAATATCCTGCTTGATCCAATTTATTTTTCAATGTCCAAGTATATGTTGATTTTAATAATCAGACAAAACTTATTAAAGACCATGTGACAACCTACATGGAGCCTCTATGGGTAGATCTCAGTGACAGATGGGTGCAGTGCACTACGGAGTCTGTGAAAGCCAGGTTTCCACTGAGGTTACTCCGCATATTAACATGTAAATGCAATTCTCTCCAGCTTTCTATCCCACAGCCTGTGAAAAGTCAAGATTCTTCCCAGGATTTCTGAAAATCCCCAGGAGCTTTCTTCTCATGGTCACTGTGGCTTCTCTTGACTTGACTCACTTCTTGTCTTTTAGGCCATTCTCTCCTCCTCTGCTTTCCCTCCTGTCCTCCCAGGTCTGGGAAACTCTAACCCTTTTCCTTACTTTCCTATTGAACTCCTCAAACAAGTGATTTTTGAAACTTTGGGGAGATGAGCTATGCAGACAGTCTTAAAAGTCCTCTGGTTGCCACAGAGAATTTCTCAATGACCACCTTTCTGAGCCTGCTCTAACTTCTCACAGTCGGTTCATTGTCAGGCTCTCCCTCCACCTTCCTTCCTCCTCCTCTCTCTGCCCATGTCCACCCCAGACTCCTCTTCATTTCTGAAAGAGAAAAGTATAGACATCTACGTTTGCTGCGTTCTTCCAACCTCTTCCCTCAACTCTTAAAGATTGTTCCATAAGTAGTTTTCTTTCTAAGAGAAACTCTGGTACCAACGGAAGTGCATATCTCTATATGCTTATGTACGCATATCTCTATATGCTTATACAGATGTATGTATGATCTGTACCGACCTGGGTGTCTGTGTGTGCTGGGTTTTTATCACTCACCATATCTGCATAGCAACTATTGGCCCCAAACCCTAAGGGATTGATTTCCAATCTTTTACCTCTTGTGAATGATACTGTTGATACTATGGGGGGAGGAGGTGTGTAGAAGACACGGGACCCCTAACCTTGAATTATGGTAACAGAAAAACAGGTTGAAAGCCTTCCAGGGCTGAGTAACAAGGAAAACTTCTTGGCAGGTATCTTCAAGCTGCCCTTTATTTGTGGGCGCCCCCTGCCTCCTCCTGCTGCCACAGGTTCAGCCAACTTAGGCACATGCAACCTGGAGCTAGGCCTGGGCAGGAGGGCTTCATCGCTGGGAAGAACCTGCAAGCATCTAATGTTAGAACTCCAAAGGTCACACACATGACCCCATGCGGCAGATGAGGCTCTTCCAAGTGGCAGAGGACCTGAATGGTCCTCCTCAGTGCTTGTTCTCAAAGTGTTTATCCCCTCTGACACGGAGCATACAAAGAGGAGCCAGACTCCATGAGGCTGGCGAGGTAATAGGAAAGCAGAGAGAACCAGAACTGCCCGGGTGAAATCCGCACTCTCTTGTTTGTGCCTTTCCTTTGGGCTTGTACTCAGGTGTTTGTGTTCTTCCAGGGAAACAATAGGCTCATTAGAGCACAAGTGAAGAAGTTACTTAATAGCTTCGTAAGTCACCCCACTCTTACAAGACAACAGCCATGCAGGGCTGCAGATGAGTGAGAATCACTGATGAAGCTTTAAATTGATACACTCACTGAAGCGTGAGCTATCAATACTGACCTTGTCTGCTGCTTCTGGCGGGCAACTGGAGTTCTTTGGAACCTGTGAGTATCAATTCATGCTTTTAAGCATGTTTCAAAGAACTGCATTTAATTTAACCAAATAGCTCCATTAAATTTTTTCTGGGTTGTCAAGGATCAACTTCTTATTAAAATAGAGGTTTTAAACTTTTATTTTAGTAATCTAAATTTTTTAAAATGCAGTTTGGGTAGAAGAGTCTAAACTTGATTCTTCCAAATGTATCTTGGTAGAATGAAGACGTCGTTGAAGGCTTGAGGAGATTGCAGCTGGAGCAAACCCAAAGCACTCTAGTAATAATGGCCAACATTAATCTACTGCTTGCTGGTTAACCAGGACCTCTGATATGCACTTTAATAGGCATAATTTTATTTAATTCTCACCATGACCTTGGGAGATACAGCCGAGGAAATTAGGCTTAAAGAAATAAAGCGGTTACCCAAGATCTCAGAGCTAATTAAGAATTAAGAATCAAATCTAAGGCCTGAGCTCTTTAGCCACTACTCTATGTTGGTTCCAATGTGATTCCACAAATATATAAATCCACAAATTTTTCCTAATTAAGAATATATTAGAAGAAATAAAAGTTGACCATATGTATTGTTTTTCTTACTGCCTACCACAGAAATGGCATGCTATTTGCCCAGGTGCTGAGCGTTCTCTGAACTCTG
This sequence comes from Loris lydekkerianus, assembly GCA_963574355.1. Taxonomy (NCBI): domain Eukaryota; kingdom Metazoa; phylum Chordata; class Mammalia; order Primates; family Lorisidae; genus Loris; species Loris lydekkerianus. The sequence goes on along the minus strand of CAUYPK010016842.1, from coordinate 60,154 downwards.
AGATCTAAAATCCAGCCTCTTACGTACCTCTCCAAAATGCATCCACTCCGGCGCCGCTGCAGGCTGGTTCACATTCCCACCTCCCAGCCCAGTTTCCACACTGGGGCCAGAGTTCTTGTTCTAAAACACAAAGGACTCACTTAGCACCATCCACAGCTTCCTGTTATCTCTGTCAAATGCAGACTCCTTCCTTAGCTCAGCAGCCAAAGCCTATCATGATCCAGCCCCAACCTCTTTTATAGATTCGGTTTTTGCCTCTCATCCTGTGTGTGTCCTCCAAGCGATCATTTGACTCTTTTATTTCCCAAACTCTGGCTGGGAAAGCTTCACTAACCTACTCCCCAGCATTATGGAGAAGCCCTGCTAAGAAGTGAGCAGAATTTTGTGAGTCTGCTGGGAGAAGCAGAAATCATAGTGTGGGGAATGGAAGAGTCCTCAGTGGTTATGTATTGAACATTTTCCTTGTGTTTCAATTACCTGTGAAAATCCAGAGTCAGTAAGTGCTCAGCCTGAAATCACATCTCTGGTTAGTGAGCATTTTAACCTATTCATACAAAGCCTCTCCTCAGACCAAGAATTACTGTCTTATGATTTCTAAATTTGGTAATGGAAGTAACTATCTGTCTTTTATTTTAAGCCTCCAAACTTCCAATTTAATTGCACGGCCAGCTAGTACCTTTAAGGGACATAGTGATCACCATATTTAGAAGCTTTCACACATTAAAAAAAATTCTTAGAGACTTCTCAACCCTGTGGTTTCCAGGTTTATAATTCATCTTCCAACTCACTAAATACGTACTGATACCATGGCACTGGCATCTACTAGATATTCTATATGACAGAGGCTGTGAGGATAAAGGTGAGAAAAAGTTTTCCTACCAGGAGCTTATCATCTGGTCTGGGCAAATATATGCATATTTTTTTTTTATTTTAATATAAGGGCTTGAAAGGAGAGGTGTACAGTGTTCTATGGAAGCACAAAGAAATTAACAGACTCAAAGAAAGTTTGGCAGGATAGATACAGACCTTTGTGCTGACAGAAAGGCTGAGTTGGTGTCTGGTCAGGGAGAGGCAGCAGGAGGGGGAACTTCAGCACACAATCCCCATTGCTCTGAGGAAACACATTTCTCTTTCTCTCCAAAGACTCATAAGACTTCAACATTAATAATGGCAAATACTGATATAGTATTGGCAATGTGAAGGCACTCTTCAAAATGCTTTGTGTGTAAAACCTCACATAATCCCACCCCAATAGCCCCATTTTCTAGATGAGAAAACTGAGACACAAAGAAAAATTAAGTAACTTGCCTAAGGTCACACAACTGTCAAGTGGTAGAAGTGGGATTGGATCCAGGCAGCCCAGTTCCTGAGTCCATGATCTCAACCATTGTACCGTCAACATATTTCAGAATATGATGTTAAAACAGTATTCACGTGGTAGGAGACAATTCTCATCTCAGCCCTTCTGGGCTTAGTCCATATACCTTGAGTTAGATCACTGAACCTCTTAACCTCTCTCAGCAACAAACTTGACAGAACCAGCTTTCTTGGGTGTAGACTAGAGGTCTGCAAACATTTTGTAAAAGGCCACATAGTAAATATTTTAAGTATTGGCCATGTGATCTTTGTCACAACTGCTTATCTCTGCTGTTGTGGTACAAAGTAACTAAAATCGATATGCAAACAAATATGTGTGACTATGTTCCAATAAAACTTCACTTACAGAGACTAAAATGTGGATTTTATATGATTTTTCACATCACAAAATATTCTTCTTCTTTGAATTTTTTTCAACTATCTTAGCCAGTGCCACACAGAAACCAGCAGTCTACTGTTGTGACCATAGTTGGCCAACCCTTGGTTTAGAGTCTGGAACCCATCTTCTGTTTTTTTAAGGAAACCCTGCAGGAGCCAGCCTGGTGCTAAACACACAGTGGGTACTCAATAAATGTCAGCTGACACTCCGGGGTGCCTCAGAGATGTGGTAGAGGAAGCACCAGGACTTGGTGAGAGCATGCAGCTAGGGATTAGAAGACCAACCTGGAGTCCTAGATCATTATTTACCAACAGTAACCTTGAGACAGTCATTAATCTCCAACCGGCCTTTGGTTTCCTGCTCGTTTGTCATTGCCAATAATAGGCCATGGTATCCTTATGATGGCTACATTTACTTATATTGATTGTGTTTACAACCCTGGCATTTTGCATATGTTAACTTACTTAGTCCTTAGGACAGCCCTATGAGATAAACACTAATAATGTCCTTGTTTTACAGATGGAAAACAGAGAGGCTAAATAGCATGCTGAGGTCACATAGCTGGTAAGGGACAGGGCCAGAACGTAAACGCTTTCTGGCTTTGAAATCTTTCTGTTAACCTCTGTTAACCTTTGTTCAAGAGAAGGTCATAATGCCTTCTCTTGAACAAATGAGAATGGTTCCCTGCTTCAACAACAACAACAACAAAATGTACACACACCAGCCTCTTCACACCCTTGGAGGTGTGGGGACTATGGAGTGGGAAAGTGTGAAGGTTGTTCACAATGAATTCCTGAGAAATATATGCTAAAAAAATAAAATATGTGAGCTATCCAATTGTTCCTCCTTGACATTTATTGAGCACTCACTTATATGAAGTCAGGTAGTTTGCTCCATTTAATCCTTTTAACAACCATTTTACAAGGTAAGCACTATTATGCTATCAACCCCTTTCACAGATAAGAAAATTGAGGCTTAATTTGCTTGTACAAGATACCAGAAATGTAAGGAGCAGAAGTGAGGTTTAAACACAGGCTCCCTGATCTCAGAACCCAAACATGCGATGGCAGTCTTTTAGACCTGCCCATGTGGTTACTACTAGTAGTCTATTCATTACATTCTAGGTTAAATATGGCTTGCACACCTACCCTGAGAACCTATCAATCTACCATTTAATATTTACCTTCATGGAAAAACACACCATCAGTCTGAAACAACTGATTCACAAGGAGATTTTGGAAAGCAGCCAGTTGGTAAATTTAGGGTTGCATATGAATCTTGGCACATTAGAATGAAGTTGGTGCTTTTTTGTTTATTTGCTTACTTGCATCTCTTTCTTAAACATGAATGTTAGGCATTTTTGCCTTTGGAGACAAACTTGTCTCCTTCCTCTCACCCCCATAAGCTGCACTGCTTTGCCCATAGTGGACAGCCAAGGATCTGATGGGTAACTCCTGGTGGCTAGGGGAGGGGACTCTGAACAATGACAGCACTCATCAGCCACCCCCGATTTAGCCTCCAAATATCCTAAAAGAAGCAGAATGATCAGTGCTCTTGTCTACAGGCACTCTTCACTGTTACTGGGCTAAACTGAAGTGAAAGGTTATAGATCAAGGACAGTGTGAGGGCTGAAGTGGGTATAAAGTGGCTGTGGAGTAGCTCTTGTAATCTTAGAAGCAGGACTCCTCAACAAGGACCTCTCTGTGAGTGTGAGGATTTTGCACACAAAAGACTTCTCCCCACTGCGTGGATTACCTGGTAATAAGAACACTCCTTCTTAAGCTTGTCTTGTTCATTTGCTTTTAAGGCATGTGCTATGTTTATTAGCAATGCTTATGGAGAAGTCTTCTTAACATTGGATTAGCAACACCTTTCTCTGGGGTATTTTCTGTCTAGAGCCTTAGAGAGGGGTGAAAATGAGTTCAAGGCAGAGATCTGTGACTGGCTGGCAGTGTGACCTTGCACAAGTCACTTTATCACCGTGATGCTATTTCCACCTCTGTAAAAATAACTGTGCTAATGCCTGCCCTCTTTCTAACTCTCAAAGATAAATCAATGTCTGAAAAGTGCATTGAGCTTTTGGATATAAAGGCAGGCATTTCTTACCATCATTAATTAACATTTATTAATAGAAAGAGTAGTACAGAAAACCCAAAGGTGATCCAAAATAGTGATGAACAAACCTGTCATATTATATTAGCAACTGTCACAGAGCAGGCAGTGGAAATGAATAGCTACTCTCCCTAATACTGCGGTTTTTCTTCACACAAACTGATTCATGTGAAATTCAATTTTTAAAAGCAAACTTGTGTGCCAAGTTTTATTCACTTGGAAATTTCTTAGCAAGGAATGTCGTTTTTTTCTGAAAAGGGATGTAGGAGGGAAATCTCACCTCTTTCTTCCTAATTTAACTACTGCTGAGTGTACATGAACCTATAATAGGTAGGGAGCACCCACTGAAGGCCAGTACAGCCATGGTTTAAATACAAGGACTCATTAATTTTTTTTTTAATGCAAAATTTTTTTTTTAATGCATTTTATCTTTTCTCCTTCCTTGGGCTATTTTGGCTGAAATAATTTGACAGCAGCCTTTGGTCTTGTCGGAAAGGTCTTGCTGGTTCTCTCTGTGCACCTGTCCGTCCGTGCAATAAACCTGACTGTAGGACTCTCATCACAAATGAACTGTCAAATCATTACTACGGTTGATGCAGTATAATCTGTCTGGAAATTAGAATCAGCCTGGCCTGACTAGGAGCTCACTTGCCACAGAGGCTAATTCACTCTTTGAATATGCATTCATGGAGATGTGCCTCAATTTGGAATCCAGAGGGAGTACACGTTAAGAGCAGATTTTCTGAATTAGCATGGTGAGAGGAAAGGGTCCTTCATTTAGATGGCTGCAGATGCCGCTCCCTCTTGTTCATTACAATTGCATTTCATCAGCTTTATGATGTCCACATGTCAATTGAGTGTGAGGATTTTGCACACAAAAGAGCCTTAGGGAAAACGACTGCACCAGCTAATCAGCTGATTATCATACCTCAAATGGGCTGCAGTGCTCACTGCTCCCAACCTGTGTGGGTGAGAGCAGAATTGAAGATTAAGACTGCAAAGAAAGAAGACTCTTCAGCCAGTTTAGGGAAATTAAAGAGGAATTTGTCAGTGAGAAGAAGAAAGAAGTGTGAGGGCTGAAGTGAAAGCCTTTGAAATAAATGGGCGTTTGAAACAAAATGACTAATGGTTTTCTGTATAAGAGGGTTGGTGGGGAGAGGTGAAAGGTTAATTAACTATATCATCCTCCCGCTTATGCCCAGCTGTGTAAAGCTGTGTCTACCCGTCTACCCCTGCCCTGGGTTCTAAAACCTAGATTCGAGAACCCAGTCCAGTGTCAAAAAGAGTGTCTTAGAGTAATTGAATTAGTTCCCACACATAGAAGATCCCCAACTGCCCTGGGCACCTTTTTACAGATTTCCTTGGATTGTTTGGGGATTAATTAACAACAATGAAATAATGATGACAAAAGAAGAAAAACACAAACACATGGCTCCATAAAGAGTGCTTGTTGGGGGAACTGTTTATGAAACTCATTAATTGAGATTTTATCACCAGAGGTGTATTTTTAATATCCTTTGTGGAGAGGAAATTAATGGGTGGTCCTTTTTCCCCTTTTTGTCTGAAATTTACCAAAGTTTTCCTCCAGCTCCCTAGGGTCTTCCTCGAGTCTATCTAAAATGCAGTTAGAGCAGAGGCTGTCTTTTGCTTCACGGCGCGTCTGCCTTATGCTTTCATCAGAGGAGCCTAACTCACACAGATGCACTATTTAACAATGCCATCCCCTGCTTTCATCAGAAGGGGGAAGGTTGCAGAGCTGAGCCCTGCAGAATAAGGGGGGCAGGTCCCCTGTGATGGGCGAAAGCTGAACATCGGTGCCAGTTTCCATCTGTCATGATAGCCTATCTCCGAACCTTCAATCTGTCAAAAGCTCGCTGCCTGGCTGAAGGCTCCAGGAGATTTGGTGCACTAAACACATTTGACAACAGCATTATCACTGCAAGGAGCCAGCAAAATGCCATCAATGTGTTAATTGTAACTGGCTATGTAAAGTGTCACTTCCCATATCATTTAACACCAGCTTCGTCTCTTTTGCAGTTCCTAATTTTCTACACTTTACAAACATATGGATTGCTCTTGTAACAACAATGTGATCTTCTTAGCAGAGGTTTAATTTTGCTTGGATACACTGCACCCAAGCTTCTACTGGGGAAACGGTGACGTGGAGGGGACTCGGGAGGAGGAGGGGGAAGAGAAAATAAAGGGAAGCTTGGAGGGGGAAGCAGAGGAGGGGCTGGGAGAGGGCAGCAGGAATCAAAGCACTTTTCAGGGGGGCTGCTGTAATTTTTTGTTTTAGATGCACGGAATGGTGGTGTTTTTTCCAGGATGTGTTCTCGCTAATGGATAAATGGTTCTGTTTCTCTTGCAGAGGAAGAAAAATGTATATCCCCAATTTTTGCAGGCAGGGAGTTTTCTTCCATCATAATATGAACAGTTTTGTAATGGTAAACATGAGAGCAGCACATAAATAAATGAAAAATCTCCCTTGAAGATCTGAATGGGTTTTTAGCACCCAAGTACCTAATATTCAATTTCTGGTACAACCAGGGCCAGGTGTTAAATTTCTCTAGTTACTGTCACTAATGCAAATTAGATTCTTTTTCTGCTCGTAAAAAATCAAATCCACATTAGAAATTAGCTATAAAATGTAATGACTTAAATGCTATAGTGTTTTACAAATCTCTCTGCATTTCTATGGCAGATAATGCTGTAAAACTGAGAGAAGATAATAAAATATGGTAGGAAGTTGAGTTATTTAAAGCTCTTTTGTGACTGCTTACTTAGAAATGTGATGTATTCTTTTGCTCTTCCCCTCCCCCTAGCCCCCTCCATTGTGGGAAATGAACACATTTATAATTCTAGTTTTTTACAGGCTTAGAAGTAACCAAATCCATTTTTAAATGATGCTACAACAGCCAGAAAGATAATTTACATTATTGGAAAAAAAGACACCACCCAGAGAAGTTTACAATACCTTTGAAACTTTCAATCATCAGCATTGTAACCATCCCAAGGAAGGTTCGAAGTGGTTAAATAAGGAGTCTAATTAGCATCAAATTTACGTAGGGAATTGTTCCATAGTCTTCACCCACCACTCCCAATTTCCCTACATAAGAATATCCAAAAGCCAAAGAGAAACTTCCCTTTAAAATGGAGCATGTTTAAAGGATCATACAATACACAGCACAGCAAAATTGAACTGGAAGAATGTAAGTGCTATGCATTAATCCAAATTTCAACCCTTAGCAGCATACCATTTGCTCAGTTCTAGAATGCATATTTTGCTCCATCTCTGCCAAATTAAGCCCTTAAATTAAAATTATAATGACACTTCCGGCCCCACATGAATCAGGAATTTTTCAGAAAGCAAACAAAGTTATCATTAAGATGAACATTTGTGAACTCAGCTCAAGAAATTTAGGTCATAGCCCAGGCTTCCCCGAAGAATAAACTGTATAATCAAGGAAAGCAGAAAAGAGCAACATTTTTTTGAGCACATACTATGTGCCCAGAATGGTGGTGTTGCATGAATATTTTCATTTAATTTTTTTCAATGGCATGTTCTATCACTCCCAGGTCTCCTAGAGGTGCCTGAAGGGGTCTCAAGAGAACACCAACCACGAGATGGAGCCCCTTCCAGCCTTTATTCCAGGGTCAGCAATGCCCTGTTTTCTCTCCCTCAGCACCCTGCACCATGGCACTGGCCACATGATATGGGTACCAGGTACGGGATCCTCACTCCAGCTTGGAGAGCTCCAGCGAGAATTATGTCACATCTGTCTTTGACTTTCCAGGCACTCTACAGTGTGATCTGCCAGGGATGGAGACCCCACCAGTGAGGGCCTGGCATGAGAGCAGAAAGAAATAGGAAAAGATTAACTCTCTTGACCAGTGATAGGTCTTAGTGTCTATAAGCAGATGTCTCTGCCAATAATCCACCATAGAACTCTCTTCTTTCAGCTGTCTTTTGTTCTAAGTTTATTATCTCTTTGATCTTTGTACAGATCCACTCAAACTTTCTGCATCTGGCAACCTTCCCCCTTTCCCTTGGCCAGAGGCACTTCCGTACCACTTCTTACTTCCTGGCTTTAGCTTTTGTACTTTTTTCCACACTCCTCATCCAACCTGGCTCTACAAGAAGGAAAATTTATTCACAATAAGGCCTTATAGCTGAGAGGGTCTTCTATGTTTTGCCATCATAGGTGTTTGGACTTAAAAAACCAAGCCTGTGCCAAAAGACTGTGGGGCTTTGTTTTGAGGGGTGGGGAGGTCCTTCCCAGCCTTGACCAGATGAGTTCCACCCTGCCTCTGCTTATATTGGGCACCATTAGTAATGACATCTTTACAATGCTTCAAGTATCTATACCGGGTAGAAGAGTTTCCCCCCAAATTTCATGTCCACATGAATATGATCTTATTTGGAAATAGAGTCTTTGCAGATGTAATCAAGTTAAGATGAGGACATATTAGATTTGAGTTTGGTTCTAAATCCAATATGACTCGCATACTAATTAAAAGAGGGAAATTTGGGCTGGGCATCGTAGCTCATTCCCATAACCCAGCACTCTGGGAGGCCAAGACAAGAGGATCCCTTGAACTCAGGAGTTCAAAACCAGCCTAAGCAAGAGTGAGACTCCATCTCTACTAAAAACAGAAAAAAGTAGCCAGGTGTGTTGGTGCGTAACTGTAGTCCCAGCTACTCAGGAAGCTGAGGCAGGAGGATCACTTGAACCCAGGAGTTTGAGGTTACTGTGAGCTAGGCTAATGCCATAGCAGTGCAGCCTGGGCAACAGACACTGCCTAAAAAAAAAAAAAAAAAAAAAAAAAAGGAGGGAATTTGGACATAAACACACCCAGAGTAAAGACAGCCATGTAAAGAAGAAGGCAGAGAATGGAGTGATACAGCCATAGCCCAGGACTGCTGACAACCACCAGAAGCTAGGAAGAAGCCAGGGAGTGTCTACTCCTAAACCTTTCAGAGGGCTTGGCCTTGCTGACATCTTAACTTTGGAATTCTAGCTTCCAGAACTGTAATAGGTGAAATTTCTTTTGTTTTAAGTCATTCAGTTTTGTGCTTTTGTTAACTGCAGATCTAGAAAACTAATACAGTACCATTCAACCAAAAAAGCCCAAAGAGATAGATAGTATTATATCATCCATCCTTGTCCTCCTACTTGTAGAATAGACCTGAATTATCTCAATAATTCATTCATGCACCCATGTTAATTGATCTCCTACTATGTGCCAAGTACCCAGCTTCATGAAAGGGCTTCAACTCTGAGAACCAGACACACAGAGCTAACCTCACTAAATGTATCTTCCAGGGGCTCTTGCTTTCTTCCAGAATTTCTATGTAATGGCTGATCACACCTCTTTTTGGAAAATGAGCATACTAACAGCTATTATAGGAACAATTTCAAAATAGGACAAGATATTTTGGAAGAAAGATAAATGAGAATAAGTGGTTTAACAGTAAGAGCTCGGGATTTGACAGATTTAAATGTAATGTATGCTTCAGCCCTTATTTATTATGCAACTTCAGGCAAATTATTTAACCTCTTTATGCCTTGGTTTTATTGTCTTGAAAATAAACACAACAAATACACCTACCTCCTAGGGGTTTTTTGAGTATGAAATTATTTATTATGTGCAAAGTGCTTAGATCATTGTTAGCATACATGCTGTCAATAATTGTCATCTATTATTTTAAACAAAAATGTATATTACATAATTAAGGCACAATACAAATTATTATTGTTACTAATGATAAATGTATAAGATTTTTGCTAAGGCAACACAGTCAGGGAGTGTAATAAGATTTGAAGTCCATGTCCATAACTTACAACTTTACTAGCTACCGTGTGCCCTTGGTCCAGTTACTTAACCTCTCAGACCTCACTTTCTTCATTTTCTTAATAAAGGTAAAACAGCTACTTCATTGGGTGGTTGCAAAGATTAAATGAGGCAAGGCCCTGGCAAATAGCAAACACTAGGTAAACACCCACCCTTTTCTACCTTTATTCTGCAACAACACTCTACATTTTGTGTGGTTCTTGCTTTTTTAAATTACTATGTTAAGATTCAGCACAAAAACATACTAAAAGTTTCAGAGCAGCATTTTAGAAAGTAACAAACATTTACTTTCAATGCATTTTCCTAAAAATGCTAAGAAAGGCTTATGGGCCTTAAACAAAGGCAGGCTTTCACATCTAATGTGTGTGTTTTCTGTACATTAGAATGAAACACTGCCAAGTCCCCATATTTGCCTGCCTGCCTTCTTTAGCCTTCAGAGGCTGAGCTGTACTAGAGTCTCTTTCTTATAATGAGGATGTGGTGACAGCATACCAGTGCCATGAATTCTTTCATTTGCTCTGGGTAAACTTTCCCAGTCTCTTGGCTCTCATCACCACCTTCCCTCTCCTTCCTCCTCCTCTCTCCCTCTCACATCTGCTGCTCATACCCTGGTGTTAATGGGATCTGGGAAGGGGCTACTGGGAGAATAGAGTGGAACTCTGTCCCCTCCAGTCACACCCCTTGTAGACTGCTCTCCAGTACTGAAAGGCTTCTTGTTATTGCAGCTGATAGTAACAGTGCATGGATGGGTTGGCAGAAGAGGATTGCTATTCAGATTTTCTGGTGTAGTCTTGTTGAAAAAGCACCACAGCCCTGAAAATGTGTGTATTAGTTACTTTTTGCTGCATAACAAGCCATCTCAAAGTTTAGTTCACAATTCTCCGAACTGGCAAAAAAAGTCTGGGCTCAAGGGCGGTGCCTGTAGCTCAAAGGAGTAGGGCGACGGTCCCATATACTGGAAGTGGCAGGTTCAAGCCTGGCCCTGGCCAAAAACTGCAAAAAAAAAAAAAAAAAAAAAAAAAAAAAGACAGAAAGGGAATTTAAATTGGAAACAAGGATTTCAAATTATCCCTATTTGCAGATGACACAATCTCATGTACAGAAAAACCTAAAGACTGCACCAAAAAACTCTCGGAACTGTTGAATATAGTCAAGTTGCAGGATACAAAGCCAACGTACAAAAATCAGTAGCATTTCTGTCTCCAATAAACTAGCTTAAAAAGAAATCAAGAAAAAGCTGCCAATCCAATTTACGATACCTACCAAAAAATTATTTAATAAATTTAACCAAGAAAATAAAAGATCTACAAATGAAAGCTATAAAACACAAATGAAAAAAATCAAAGACATACAAAAATATATGGAAAGACAACCCATATTCATGGATAAGAAGAATTAATATGGTCAAAATTACCATACTACCCAAAACAATCTACAGACTCACTGCAATCCCCTAAAATACTAGACATTCTTCACAGGAATTAAAAAAAAAAATCTAAAAGTTTATGTGGAACCACAAAAGGCCTCAGATAATCATAATCTTGTATGAAATTAACAAAACTGGAGGCATTCATTATACTACCTAACATCAAAATATACTGCAAAGATTAATAACCCAAACGGCATGGTACTGCAATAAAAACAGACACATAGGCTAATAGAATAAAGACTTTAGATATAAATCCACTCATTCTCAGGCAAGTCAAGAACATGCAATAGACAAAGGACAGTCTTTTCAATAAATAGTGGTAAGAAAACTGGGTAACCATATTCAGAAGAACAAAACTACACCTTTATCTCTCACCATATAGAAAAATCAACTCAAAATAATTAAAGACTTAAATGTAAGACCTGAAACTATAAATCTACTGGAAGAAAACATAAAGAAAATGCTTCAGGACTTTAGTCTGGGCAAAGTCTTATGGATTAGACTTCAAAAGCACAGGCAATAAAAGCAAAATAAACACATGAGATCATATCAAACTAAAAAACTTCTGCACAGCCAAGGAAACTACGGAGTAAAGAGACAACCTGCGGAATGGGAGAAAATATTTGTAAACTATTCATCTGACAAGAGTTAATAGGCAGAATATATAAGGAACACAAGTCAACAGTAAAAAAATAAATTATCCGATTAAAAATGGGCTAATTAGCTGAACAGACATTTCTCAAAAGAAGACATATAAATGGGCAACAGACAAATGAAAAAGCGGTCTACACCACTAATCCTCAGGGAAATGCAAGTCAAAATCACAATGAGATGTCATCTTATCCCAGTGAGAATGGCTACTATCAAAAAGACATTAAAAAAAAACAAAAAACTGGCCAACATGTGGAGAAAAGGGAACTCACACACTGCTGGTAGGAATGTAAATTTGTAGCTTAGTGGGTAGGGCCCCAGCCCCAGATACCGAGAGTGGCAGGTTTGAACCCGGCCCTGGCCAAACTGCAACAACAACAACAAAAAAATAGCTGGGCATTGTGGCAGGCAACTATAGTCCCAGCTTCTCTGAATGCTGAGGCAAGAGAATCTCCTAAGCCCAGGAGTTGGAGGTTGCTGTGAGCTATGATGCTACAGCACTCCACTGAGGGTGACAAGATAAGACTCTGTCTCTAAATAAATAAAGATATGGAATCAACTTAAGTGCCTATCAAAAGATACAAAATGTAAATATTCACAATGGAATACTACTCAGTGAAGAAAAAGAGGAGAAGGAGGAAGAGGAGGAGGAGAAGAAAGAAGAGAGAAGAAGCTCCTGTCATTTGTGGCAATATGGATGAGCCTAAGGACATGACGTTAAGGGAACTAAGTCAGGCACAGAAAGGCAGACACCACATGTACTGCTCACATGTGGGAACCAAAGCAGTGGTGCAGAAGTAGAAAGAAGAATACCGGTTACTAGCACCGGGGAGCTGGACAGGAAGAGGTTGGTTAATGAATCCAAAATTATAGCTACACAGAGAAGAATAAGTTCCAGTGTTTGATGGCACTTCAGGGTGACTATTGTTAACAATAATTTATTGTATGTTTTCAAACAGCTAGAAGAGAGGCCTTTGAATGTTCCCTGCACAAAGAAATGATAAATGTTTGAGGTGAATCATTAGCTATCTACACTGAATTGATCATTATACATTGTATACGTGTATGGAAGTATCTTCCATACCCCATAAATAGGTAAAATTCTTATGTGTGAATTAAATAAATACTTACATACATAATAAAAAGAAGGGGAAAGGAAAGATATCTAGAAGTGTAATATTCTGTCAGCTTTTTCTAGGTTTAAAAATGTTTCCAAAATAAAAAGTTTAATTTAAAAAACCTTACACCAGTGTGTGATTTTGATCAGGGTGGATACCCTCTTTGCCTCAATTTCCTTTTGTGGAAAATGTGGATAGTGATATTCTACCCTCCAGTGTTGTGGGAATTGAATGAGTTTGTGTATGTGAAAGTACTCTGCAAGCTGTGAAACACTAAACAGATATCGTTATTTATCTGTAAAAACAAAAAAACTAATACCTTAACAACAGTGCTATATATTTCAAGTAACATAAATCTGCACTTCTGAAGTTCAAAAGCTGAAAACTGAATTTTTCAAACTCCTTTGTCCACAACGCCCCTGCTGAACCTAAGGCTCTTTATCGTCTCTATTCTCTACCTTGCTGTGATAATTCCTAAACTTTGCTGCAGAGACATCAACAATGTCCAGTCATCACGTTGGCACTGTTTCACCTGAAGTGGCTCAGATGCCAGGCTCTCAGTGAGACACCAGGGAGGAAAAATGGGGAGGCAGGACCTTGCCCTTAAGAGCCCGGTGGGGAATGGAGCAGAAGTCCAGGCTGCTGCAAGATCAGCGGAACCCAGCGGAACCCAGCAGAGAAGGCTCTCTGGGAGATGTGGGGCATGTAGGCAGGCGAGTGGAGAAGGTGAATGAAGAGTGGACACCTCTCATTCCCACAGTTTGGGAAAATGGATGGAGGCTGGAGAGCTTTCCTATTTGGGAAACTTGAGCCAATCATCTGATCGGAGGACAGTGAAGGTTGGAAGACAAGACTGGGCTTAACTGCTTTTTAATCTTAAAGTTCCTGGAGAGTTGCTTGGGGTATTTTGTTATTATGGAGTATTTATTTATTTTTTTTAATTTTGAGACAGGGCTTTTTTCTCTGTTGCCTGGGCTAGAGTGCAGTGGAGTGATCATAGCTCACTGTTACAGCTAGGTTACCTCTGACTCCTGGTCTCAAGCGAACCTCCTGCCTCAGCCTCCCCAGTAGCTGGGACCACAGACACATACTACCACACCTGGCTAATTTTTAATTTTTGTAGCAAGGAGGTCAGTCTATGTTGCTCAGTCTGCTCTTGCACACCTGGCCTCAAGCTATTCTCTTGCCTCAGCTTCTCAAACTGCTAAGATTATAGGCATGAGCCACAATATGGGCTATTGTGGCTACAGGCTATTGTAATATTTAATACAAAACACAACACACACACACACACACACACACACACAGAGAGTAGGCAACTTCTAACATGGCTCTCTCAGTAATCCCTGCCTCTTGGTATTGACATTGTACTTCTACCTAATTTCTTCCCTTTGAATATGGGTTGGGCCTAGTAACTTGCTTCTGATGAACAGAATACAGCATAAGTAGTAGGTCAGCATTCTAAATTAGGGTTATAAAAAGACTGTGCCTTCCTTGCATACTTCTTTTGCTCCATTGCTCACTCCCTCCGATGAAGCCAGCTGCCATATTGTGAGCTGCTCCCCAGAGAGGTCTACATGGCATGCACAAAGGGTGGTCCTTGGCCCGGAGCTAGCAAACAGCTGAGACCCTCAAACCAACACCTCATGAGAAACTGAATCCTGCCAACACTCGCACAAGTGACCATGGAGGGCCGTTCTTTTTCCTAGTTGAGTCTTGAGTTGATCACAGCCCCAACTGGCACCTGGCAGCCTATGAACCCTGAGATTGAAGACCTAGATTCCCGATCCCTACAAATTCTGACATAGTGACTATATGCTGCTTTGAGTTTTTTAAGTTTTGGAATGATTTGCTATGCAGTAACAGATAGGAAAAAAAAAAAAAAATTTCCTCCTGCCAGAGGAAACCATCATGAAGAATTTTGTGTTTCTCATTCCCCAGTTTTCTTTAACATATATATATATATTTTGCCTAAATAAATTTTGCTGAATTTTGCAGGTTTTTCGATCTTCTATAAATGCAATTATGCTATAGGTATGTTTCTATGACTTGTTTCCTTTTTTTTTTTTTTGAGACAGTCTCACTCTGTTGGTTCAGGGTAGAGAGCCTTGGAGTTAGCTCACAACAACCTGAAACTTCCGGGTTCAAGGGATCCTCCTGCTTCAGTCCCAAGTAGCTGGGACTACAGGTGTCTGCCACAGTGTTGGGCTAATTTTTCTGTTTTTGGTAGAGATGGTGTCTCGCTCTTGCTCAATCTGGTCTCAAACTCCTGAGCTCAAGCAATTCTCTCAAGAGTGCTAGCATGCAGGTGTGAGCCACCGTGCCCAGCCTGACTTGCTTTTTTTTAATCAAAATGAAGTCCCTGAGATTGAGCCACACTGAGCATATAGTGCGTTCACGTTCCCTCACGTGAATCTCTCCATTCTCTTGCCCTTGGATGCTTAGAATGTTGCTGATGCAACCAGGTTGCTGTGAACATTCTTGTGTGACTTCAGTTATGATAATATGTTCTAGGAGTCAGTTTTTAACATAATGCAAACATTTTTAAACTGATGATACCACATTACATTCCCAACAACAGTACATGAAAATTCCTTCGTTCATATCTATATATATGTATATCTATATCTATATCTATGATATCGCCTTATTTATTTTTACCTCTTTTTTTTTTTTTTTTTTTTTAATACAAAGTCTCATTCTGTCACCTTAGCTGGAATGCAGTGATGTGATCACAGCTCACTGCAGCCTCTCTTTCTTGGGCTCAAGCTATCCTCCTGCCATTGCCTCCTGAGTGGTTGGAATAGGCGTGTGCCATCATGCCCAGCTATTTTTAAAATTTTTTGTAGAGATGGAGTCTTGCTATGTTGCCCAGGCTAGTTTTTAACTCCTAGCCTCATGTGATCCTTCCTCCTCTGCCTCCCAGAGATTTTGAACATGAGCCACGATGCCCAGCCAATTTTTGGGTTTTTGATAGTTGTAAAATGACATCTCATTGTGATTTTAATTCATAGTTCCCTAATTACTATAATCCTGAGATGACCATTTATTACATGCTTGCTGCATATATGGTTTCATTGTCCTGTGAAATGCTCATTTATTTGTCCAGGTTTTTATTGGGCTGTCTTTGTTTCATAGACGTTCTCTGTATATTCTGACTCTATCCTTTGTCAGTTATATGTGTTGCAAATATGGTTTTCCAGGTTCTAGATTATCTTCGAATTCTTTTTGAAGTATTCTGAGGAAAAGAAGTTCTAAAGTTTAGCCTAGGCAAATTTATCAATCATTTCCTGTATTATATCCACTTTTAATATGCATGTATCTTGCTTAAGAAAACCTTTGTCCCCTATTTTATAAAGATTTTCTTCTATATTTTCTCCTAAAGTTGTAAAATCTTGGCCTCTCACATTTAAGGCTAATCCATCTGAAATGGATTATTTTAATATAGTATAAGGGATCCACTAACTGCATAAGAATAGTCCACTTCATATATTTTCATATGGATAATCTTGAACCACCACCATTTTGTTGGATGGTCCACCCAGTTCGCACTGATTTGCAAAGGTACCTCTGACACAGGCAAGTTTCTGTATAGAGATGTGTCTGATTCTGGGCTCTGGCTTCTGTTCCATTGTTCTAGTCGTATATCCCTGTACCGAAATTGTACTGTCCTAATTATTCTAACTTTAGAATGCCATCCTATCTTATTCTTCTTCTTTAGATCTAGGCTATTCTGGCTCTTTGTTCTACTATGTACATTTTAGAATTATTTTAACAAATTCTAACAAAAAATGTGATGAGGTTAAATTTTGTAGAATCATTAGTTCTATTGGAGGAAATTGGTGTCATTCTAACATCAAGTTGTCCTATCTATGACAATTCCTATCCAATTACTTTAGGACTTCTTTAATAGTTTTCCAAAAGTGTTTTATAATTTCCTCCATATTTTCTTCTTAATTTTCTGAGCTTGTGTCCAGCTACATTATTTTTCATGATGGCTATTGTAAAAGGCATTATTTAAAATTTATATTTTGCCTCTCACTGCTATACAAAGGTATTTTTTTTTGAAACAGAGTCTCACTTTGTTGCCCTCAGTAGAGGGCTGTGGCCTCACAGCTCCCTGCAACCTCAAACTGTTGGGCTCAGGTGATTCTCTTGCCTCAGACTCCCAGTAGCTGGGAGTACAGGCGCCTGGTATTTTCAGAGATTGGGTCTCACTCTTGCTCAGGCTGGTCTCCAATTCATAAGCTCAAGCGATCCACCTGCCTCAGCCTTCCAGAGTGTTAAGATTACAGGAGTGAGCCACTATGTCCGGCCTTACAACAGTATTTTCTATATATCAAGCAACATTGTCAAACATACATTAATTCTAATAATTTATCTATATATCCTCTTGAGTTTTCTATGTTGATGATCATAATAGCTTAGTTTCTTCTTTTTTCATCATTTCTGGCTAGTATCTTAAGTATAATGTTGAATTAAAGAGGTAATAGTAGGTGTTCTTGATTTTAAATATTTTATTTTAAATAAAAAATAAAAAAAGGTTTTAAAAAATATTTTACTTTATACAATGTTTTCTGTAGGTTTATTAAAGATATGCTTATCAGATTAAAGAGTTCTCCCCCTATTTCTAATTTGCAAAGATTTCTATCACGAATGGAATGATGGATACTTTTTCATAACTGTGAGGATCATATGGTTTTTCTTCACTAATCTGCTGATGTGGTCAATTTATACTGATAAATTATTTTATGTTTAACTTTATACTATTGGGATTGGCCAAAATTGCTTATAAAAATAGTATTGATGGGTGGCACCTGTGGCTCAAAGGAGTAGGGCACTGGCCCCATATGCCGGAGGTGGCGGGTTCAAACCCAGCTCCAGCCAAAAACTGCAAAAAAATAAAAAAGTAAAATAAAAATAGTATTTATTTTATAAAAAATGAACAGAAATGAATTCAGTTTGTTTTGAGTTTATCAAGCCCACTAGTGAGCTTGACCTGAAATTTTTTATACTCCTTTTATTGCTTTTATGATCAGGAATATTAATCCCCCAAATGAATTAGAGAGTATACCCTTTTCTTTTCTTTTCTTTGGGAAAAATAAATGCACATTTGCTCTGATCTGTTCCTTAAGTGGTTGGTGAGATGATGAAGTCTTCTGGGACTACTGTGGATGTGCTGTGAGAAAATTTAAAACTACAGATTAAATTTCTTTTCGTAAGTCAGTATTGATTGTTATGGTAAATGATTCTTACTATGAATGTGTTCATTTTCATCAGGTGGCACCTGTGACTCAAAGGAGTAGGGCGCCAGTCCCATATGCCAGAGGTGGTGGGTTCAAACCCAGCCTTGGCCCCCCCCCAAAAAAAAGATTCTTATTATGAATGTATTCATTTAGATGAAATTCATCTAAATTTTCAAATTTCTTACTATACTATTTTGACCACTACACAGTTTATAACATTGGTCTGTATCAGAAATTCGAAACCTAAAGGCTTAAGTAGTCTTATTTTTCATGTGTAATTATGACATCAAAGATTGGTTGTCAGAAGTGGTATGATTACTCCACACTGCTGTCTGGGACCAAATCCGTTGTCCTTCTGCTCATTACTTACTGTGCGCTTAGACTACCTTGTCACAAGTTGGTTGATTTCAAGCATGATGACTGCACTCCGGGCAAGAGGTAAAGGCGACAAGACGACATGGCCCAGGTAGAGAGGGGCACCTGGCACAACGTTTCCATCCCATTGCTGTAACTGTGGTGGCCAATGCACATGTGACAGAATATCACGCATTTGAAAAATATGGAGAAACTAGCACAAGCAACCAACACAACATTGGACAAATGGTATCCCATGAAGCTGAGAAGCTTCTCCACAGCAAAGGAGACAACAAAGTGAAGAGACAGTGCACAGAATAAGAGGAAATATTTTCAAATCACTTATCTGAGAAGGGATTAATAACTAGAATATATAAGGAGCTCCAACAACTTGAGAGGAAAAATATCAAATAATCTGATTTAAAAAGGGATAAGGGATCTGAACAGACATTTCTCAAAGAAAACACACAATAGGTATATAAAAAATTTCTCACCCTCATTAGTCAGAGAAATGCAAATCAAAATCATAATGAGATATCATCTCACCTCAGTTAAAATGGCATTTATAAAAAAAAAAAACAGGCAATAACAAATGTTGGTGAGGATGTTGAGAAAGGGGAACCCTCATATACTGTCGGTGGGAATGTAAATTAGGGCCACCACTATGGAACTCGGTACGGAGGTTCCTCAAAAGACCGAAAATAGAACTACAGTAGGACCTGGCAATCTCACTGCTGGGTATACCACATGCATCCAAAGGATGGGAATTCACTGTATTGAAAAGACAGCTGCATTCCCATGTTTATTGCAGCACTATTCACAATAGCCAAGGCCTGGAGTCAACCTCAATGTCTATCAATGGATTAACGGATAAAGAAACTGTAGTACACGCATTTGATGGAATATTACATAGCTACAAAAAGAATGAAATCCTTCCATTTGCAACAACCTGCATGAACTTCAAGAACATTATGTGAAGTAAAATAAACCAAGCACAGAAAGACAAACCTCACACGTTCTCACTCATGTGTGGGAGCTAAATAGTAAAAATGATTGCTCTCATGGAGACAAAGGACAGTGACTGTTATCGGAGGCCAGGAAGGTGGCAGGGATGAGGATAAAGTGGAGATGGCTGAAATAATTAAATGGTTATGTATATTTTGCACTATATAGTGCAAAAATATAGTTAGATAGAATGAACAATATTTGATAGCCCCCCCAAAGTGACTAAAACCAAAAGGTTAGGATATACTTTAAAATTACTAAAAGAGTAGAATTGGAATGTTCTTAGCACTAAGAAATGTTAAAGAAAAAAAATGGGGAAACTAATAACCACAAATAAATGGTATTGGGTGGCTATAGCTAAGCTCCATTATTGCTGTAGAAAAAGTAACAAAAGGCTGAGAGTGATCAACAGGTGAGTGGCATCCAGAGGGCTTCCTTGGCAGCATACAAAGTAGGGCTTATCTCGGCCCGGGAGGAGGAGGAAGGCAAGGAAATGGACGAGGAGACCCAGGAACTAATCTTCCGGAGTAGTCAAGCTCCAAAGACTGAACTCCCAACTGAGTCAAATCCTCCACAGACTGAACTCCCAACTGAGCCAAAGCCGGCTTCGCTCAGGTCAGGGCTGAGACTAGGAAAGAATGGGGCCCTGCTACATGTGACAGGGTTATCTGGGTTGATGCCCATAAAAATCTTGAATTCCTACCCTAGGGCTGGCCAGCAGCACAATAACAGAGTAACCACGGGGGCAGAAAAGTAACTCTGCTTGGGCGCAAGCATGGGATTCTGCCTACGGAGGCTGATCTAGCTATTGCTGCCACCAAGTGGCCAGTCTTCCAGAAAAGACACCAATGCCAAGCATTTGACATGGCAAACTCCTGGAGGGGACCAAGCAGCCCCATTAAGTGGGCAGTTCACTATGTTTGGCTTCTTGCTTTTAGAAAGGGCCAGCGATTTGTTTTGATAGAACTAGAGACGCATTTCAGGTGTGGGCTAGCCTCTCCTGCCTGCAGAGTTTTGCCAGCACCACCATCTAAGAACTTACAGAGTTTAATTCACTAGCACATCGCATCAGACTGGGGGCCCACTCGACAGGGAAGGAGGTGTGGGAGTTGGCCTGTGACCATGGGATTCACTGGATGTATCTTATGTTGCACCACCAAAGGCTTCTGTCCTACGTATGTAGGACATTGCAAGAGCCTGCTGAAGGTTCACCTGAAACTCCCTCCAGTTTACAGATGACCTTTAATTAAAAGGACACAATTAGGCTTGGTGCCCGTAGCTCAGTGGTTAGGGTGCCAGCCACATACACCAAGGCTGGTGGGTTCAAACCCAGCCTGGGCCTGCTAAAAACAATAATGACAACTGCAACAAAAAATAGCCAGGCATTGTGGCGGGCACCTGTAGTCCCAGCTACTTGGGAGGCTGAGGCAAGAGACTCGCTTGAACCCAAGAGTTCGAGGCTGCTGTGAGCTGTGATGCCACAGCACTCTACCAATAGTGATATTAGTGAGACTCTTTCTAAAAAAAAAAAAAAAAAAAAAAAAAGAGGACACAATTATACAAGAATAGATAATTACACATGTATATTTCTACATCCCCAATGGAAAGAATGCGTTGATCCAAAGGGATGACTTCACTTATCATTTCTGGTCAGTGAATTTTGTCTTCTCACAACTCTGGGCTCTGTCAACTTAGGGACCCTGGTCCCTAAGGGAGGAACACTTCTTCTGGCACATATGGCAAGAGCTCACTGTACTATAAGCTGCATCTACCACCTGGGCACTTTAAGTTCATCTACCAATACCAGCAGGAAAGAAGAGGGCTCACTATTTTATCAAGGGAAATTGACTTTAATCATTAGGAGATAGTTAGAATTTCTGTTGCACAATGAGGGCAGAGAGTGGTATGGGAGTACCCCAAAGATCCACTTGGGTGTCTCTTGACACTCTCTTGCCCAATTTTGATGGTAACTGGACAAACGCGGCAGTCTTGTCCTGGAGAGAGTGACCAGACCTGAGATGCTTCAGAGATGGGAGTCTGGGTCAGGCCACCACTAAACCACTGAGGCCAGTGTCAAGTGCAACCAGAGAGTGAGGGAAGTCCAGAATGGGGAGTGCAAGAGGGAAACAGTGAGAATCCGCTGTGGTTTCAAGACCAGCTGCAGTGTCTAAAAATAGCTGGGCGCTATGGCAGGCACCTGTAGTCCCAGCTACTTGGGAGGCTTAGGTAAGAGAATCACCTAAGCCCAAGAGCTGGAGGTTGCTGTGATGCCACAGCACTCTACTGAGGGTGAAAAGACTCTGTCTCTAAAAAACAAACAAAAAAAAAGATTTATGTGATCCACGGGTTATTTAGAAGCATGTCTTAATTTCTGGCCATAAAAAGTCTTTCAATTACCTTCTTGTTGATTTCCAGCTCAATATCATTGTGGTCAGAGAACATCTGTATGATTTTAATAATTTGAAATTTGTTGAGACTGCTTGGGTCAATTTTTATAAATATTTTATGTATGCCTGAAAAAATTGCATAGTCTGCAGATGTTGAAAGCGGTGTTCTACACATTTCCATTGGATAAAGGGTAATTGTATTTTTGAAATCTATAACCTTACCATTTTTGTTTGCCTGGTCTATGAATTTCTGAAAGAATTTGTTAAAATCACCCACTATTGGGTCAGTGCCTGTGGCTCAAGAAGCTAAGGCGCCAGTCACATACACCTGAGCTGGCGGGTTTGAATCCAGCCTGGGCCCACCAAACAACAATGACAGCTGTAGTCCCAGCTACTTGGGAGGCGGAGGCAGGAGAATCGCTTGAGACCAGGAGTTGGAGGTTGTAGTAAGCTGTGATACCACGGCACTCTACCCAGGGCAACAGCTTGAGGCTCTGTCTGAAAAAAAAAATCACACACTATTATTGTGGATTTATGTGTGGTTCTTTCAATTTTTGTGTTTTTTTTTTTTAATTTTAGTTTTGGTTCTACATATTGAGGATCCATATACATATATACATTTTAGATGTATGAAAATGTTAAATCATTGTATCTTTGTTAAAACAAATCTTTCATTATCATGAGGTGACTTTTTTGAAATCTAGTAATGCTTTCTTGCCTTAAAGTTGAATTTATCTGGTAGTAAGTAATATAGTTATACCTGCTTTCCTTTGGGTAATATTTTCATGCCTTATTATTTATTTTTCATTCTGTTATTTTCAACTGTAACATACCTTTAGGTTTTAGCCAGGCCTCTCACAGTCTTTTTGGTTGTTGTTTTAAAATCTAGTCAGATAATCTTTAAACCAGAATATTTGGTTCCTTTCTACTAAATGTAATTACAATTGACCATTGAACAGTGTGGGGGTTAAAGGTGCCTACCCCTTGCACAGTTGAACATCTGAATATAACTTTTGACTCCACCCAAACTTAATTACTAATTGCCTATTGTTGATCAGAAGCCTACAATGACAGTCACACATGAATTTTTTTAATGTATCATGTGCTATAGTCTTACAACGAAGTGACCTAGAAAAAATACACTATTATTAAGAAAATCATAAGGAAGAAAAATATATTTGCTATTCATTAAGCAGAAGTGGGTCATCATCCTTGTCACCCTCCTGTTAAGTAGGCTGAGGAAGAAGAGAAACAGGAGGGGCTGGTCTTGCTGTGTCAATGGGTAGCACAGGCAAAAAAGGTAGGGGGTGGACAGGGAGGCAGCTGAGAAAGATAGTGTAACTCTACAGAAATACATTGTAATTTCCATCTGACATTTTCTCTTTTTCGTTTCTCTAGAAATGCTTATTTACAACACCAGTCTGTCTTCTGTCATTTGCTTTCTTTTCAGTGCCCATATCATAGAAGGATCATTTTTGTAAAAGAAGTCAAAAGCAGTCTTGAATTAGAATCCTTCTTCTGCCAGATTATGGAATGTCAATTTGTTCTCTAGCATTGTTTCTTCCACGTCTTCTTCCTCATTGTCTGGTGCTGATTTGGAAGCAGCCATTTCCATCAAGTCCTCTTCTGTCCATTTCCCCGGTGTGATGTCTATTAGATCTTGACTTTCTCCCAAGATCCGTATCTCCAAACCCTTTAAAAATATGTGTACCGGGCAGCGCCTGTGGCTCAAAGGAGTAGGGCGCCAGCCCCATATGCTGGAGGTGGTGGGTTCAAACCCAGCCCTGGCCAAAAAACTGCAAAAAACAAAACAAAACAAAACAAAACAAAAATATGTGTACCCACAGTTTTTTCCATGATTTTCTTGATGGATTTTGTTATAAATCCTCTGAAGTCATGCACAAGATCTGGTCATAGTTTTTGCCAGCAGAAATTTATTATTTCAGACTTGATGGGTGTTTTCTTTTTTCTGTAACAGTGAGGGCATCTTCAATGGCGTTAATTTCCATGATCTTCTTGATGGATTTTGTTATAAATCCTCTAAAGTCATGCACAAGATCCAGACTGCGTAATTCCATAATCCTTCCAGACTTCCACACTGTTCTATCAGGGTTTTCTTCCATAGTGTTGGCAATCCTTCCCATAGAGTGTCATGCATTATGAGCCTTAAAGGTCCTTGTGTCTCCTGACTTGGGGACACAGGGTATGGGGGCAAGTAGGCCATTTTAATAATGCATTTGACAATATTAAACTCATAAGGTTCTGGGTGCCCAGGGGCACTGTCCAATAGCAAAAGAACTTTAAAAGGCAGTTACTTATTGGTAAGGTACTTACTGACTTTGAGAACCAACCCAGAAAAAGTGTTCTGTTTAGGCTACTTTAGACTGCATTAAAAATCTGTTCAGAGCTGATGCAATGGCTCATGACTATAACCCCAGTACTTTGAGAGGGTGAGGTGGGAGGACCGCTTGAGGCCAGGAGTTTGAGAACAGCCTGAGCAAGAGTGAGATCCCAACTTTACAAAAAATACAACAGCAACAACAAAATCAGCTGGGTGTGGTGGTGGATACATGTAGTCCCAACTACTTGGGAGGCTAAGGCAGTAGGATTGTTTGAGCCTGGAAGTTTGAGGTTGTCGTGAGCTGTTATTACAATGCCACTGCACTCTAGCTTGGAAGACAGGGTAAGACTTTGTCTTAAAAAAAAAAAAAATCTCTTCAGGCAGATATTCTTTCTCCTCAAATGATTTTCTTTTTTGTTTGTTTGTTTTTTATTTTTATTTTATTTTATTTTGTTTTTTGAGACAGAGTCCCACTATGTCACCCCCGGCAGGGTGCCGTAGCATCACAGCTCACAGCAACTTCAAACTCCTAGGCCTAAGCTATTCTCCTGCCTCAGCCCCCCAAGTAGCTGGGACCACTGGTGCCCACCACAATGTCTGGCTATTTCTTTGTTGCAGTTGCCATTGTTGCCCAGCAAGTCCAGGCCAGGCTCAAATTGCGAGCCTCGGTATATGTGGCCGGCACCCTACTCACTGAACCATGGGCCCTGAGCCTGTTTATTCTTTTAAGACAGAGTCTCACTTTGTGGCCCTGAGTAGTGTCATAGCGTCATAGCTCACAGCAACCTCAAACTCTTGGGCTCAACCGATCCTCTTGCCTCAGCCTCCTGAGTAGCTGGGACTATAGGCGCCCGCCACAATGACCAACTAGTTTTAGAGATGGGGTCTCGCTCTGGCTCAGGCTGGTCTCCAACCTGTGAGCTCAGAGCAATCCACCTGCCTCAGCCTCCCAGCATGCCAGGATTGCAGATGTGAACCACCTTACCCAGCCTCAAATGATTTTCTTAATGTAGTCAGGGAATCTATCCGCTGTCTCTTAGTCGGCAGAAGCTACTTCTCATGTCATCTTCACATTTTAAAAGCTAAATCTCTTTCCAAAATTATCAAACTATCCCTTGCTGGCATTAAATTCTCCAGCTTTAGATTCTTCACCTTCCTTTTGCTTTAAATTGTCCAATTGTCATATACTGACTTTGCTTTTTCTCAAATCATATTAGAGCCTACAGGTAAACCTTTCTTACAGCAATCCTACACCCACATAAAAGCTGCATGTTTCAATACAAGATAAAAAAGTATTTTGCAAAAAGTTCAAGGAGGTGGTGCCTGCTGGTGTGGCTGCAGTGACAGTTTCAGAAATTTTCTTTTCTTTTTTTTACAATGGTCCTTACACTGGATTCATTTATCTTGAAAGGTTGGGCAGCCACAGCGGCAAGCCTCAAGCTACGGTACTTATCAAGCAATTCAACTTTCTCCTGTAATGTCCTAACTTGTCTCTGCCTCTTGGAAGCACATCTGACAACACTAATGGCACTTTATACGGGCCTCATGGTGTTATTGAAGGTTTTCTGTATTGCACTTACACATGATGACAAATAGGCAAGAAATACAACAGAACACTGTTACTGGGACACGTACTCTACTGGAGAGATGACTTGCTCATGCAGAGATGGTTAGTATCACAGGGCATTTTAACCATGTACTTAACAACACTTAATCTTACAACAGCAATAGGAGGTGGCTAAGGAATTATTACAGTAGTGCGGTGTGTATTATAGTTAATTTTATACAGTTATGATTTAATACTGCATCTTTGTGCACATTTCTTTTGACTTCTAATGATACCATGTATGATTTGTGAGCACAAATTTTGATACATTTTAACTTTTTATGATAGATTTGTGTGTATTTTATAGTAAGTGATAAAATACACTAGTATCTATGTGTATTTGACACGAGCATGACATTCCTAGCTTTTTCTTATTTTTTCAATGTTTCTAGGCTACTTGATTTTTCCACAAGTTTTTTCGAATCATCACAAATCTCCAAAACATGTTCTAACATACTTTATCAAAGAACATCTGTGAACCCGTGGCTCCACGCAGTTCAAACTCATGTTATTCAAGAGTCAACAGTACTGATGTATTACTTCATGCTGTTTGTTTTTCCTCTGGCTCTCTTTTGAACAGATTTTTTCAAAGGAGTTATTTTACATTTTCTTTCTGCAAGTATGTTATACTATTCCTGTCCTTTTGTTATATTACAACACACCTAAGAAAACATTGAAGTTAGACAAAGTCTTCATCCTCCTCCTGGATCACATTAAGTTTTATAGATTTCTCTCCCTCTCTACTTTTGTAAAATTGTTACTGCTGTGTATTGTCTATCTTTTGTATTTTTAAACCTCACTTTATTACTTTTATATGGCAAATTATTTTTTTGCACTTGCCCCAAGTTTTTTTTTTTTTTTTTTTTTTAACTTTTTCTTCCTATTTCAGCCTTTCATCTGGAATCACATTCTGTGTAAGTACACCTTTTAGAATTTCCTTGTTGCACCTCTGCTGGTGGCAATTTTTGGTTTTAAGTTTCTTGAAATTTCCTAATTCCACTATCACTCCTATTCACACAGGTAGTGGAAATCAGGATCTTCACTTTGCATTGGTATTCTTCCATTTCACTAGTGTGTGAATTGTGTGAAATTACTAGTGTATGAATTTCTATGAAAACAGGAATGTTTAAATCCTATTCAGTATGTATTGTGATTCTTGGAGATACGGATTCATGTTTATCTTCAATGCTGGAATTTTCCAATTACCTTTAAAAATAATCTCTCTCCTCCATTCTGTCCATTTACTCTGCAACTCTAATGAGAAATGTGTTAGACATTCTCATCTCATTCTTCAGGCCTCCTAAGTTTTCTTTCCCACAGTCTTTCTCCTTATTTCTCTCTGCGGTATTCTAGGTAGGTATATTATTTAGATGCTCTACTTAATTTTTGCTTTTATTTTGCATTTTTTATTTAAGCAAACATGTGGAAAGTGAACAAATCTTAAATGAACAGCTAATGAATTTTCATATTATGTACACACCTGTTTAACCACTACCCAGATCAACACCCGGGATGTTTCCATCGTCCCAGAAAATTCTATTACCCGCTTTGACAGTTTATTCCTTCTGTACCTTCTAGGAAACTCTAATTAGACTTCTATCACATTGATTGGTTTTGCCTGTTCTTGACCTTAGTGTAAGTGGAATAAAGCATATGTTATCATGTGCCAGGCTTCTTTCATGTAACAGTTTTGAAAGCTTGTTTGGAGGTTCTAGCGGGGGAGTGCAGCTATAGCTTTGACTGAAGAACGGTCCTCCTCTTATGGGGAAGGTTGTCCTCTTCAGCTGAGCGCGCGGGAGGGACGCACATGGAGCGGTGAGGGAGGAAGGGGACACCTACCTAGCCAGCCAGATCAGCCGAATCAACCCTGGTGATCAGTGGGGTGATAGGTGTCGCAGCCAGATTGCCCTCACATCCAACTCAACAGTTAAGATATCTGCCTATGTTCTAGTTCACGTTCCCACTGCACGAACACACAACTTACCTTCTCTTGATAATCACTTTTACTAAGAAAGCTGCTGCGAACATTTGTGGACACATTTTCACTTCCCTTGGGGACATTCTACCTTCCACCCCTCCCCCTAAGTAGTAATTCTGAGTTAGAGAGTGGATCGTTTCAAACTTTCTTAAAACTGTAGCTTTAGGTGGGGGCGCCTGTGGTTTAAGGAGTAGGGCACTAGCCCCATATACCAGAGGTGGTGGGTTTGAACCCATCCCTGGCCAAAAACTGAAAAAACAAAACATGTAGCTTTCAGAAGCAGCTGTACCATTTCACGCTCGGCGAGGTCTGCTCATTTACTGCTAGCTGTACCGTGTTAATGGTGCCTCATTTGGTTCCACTTAGTGCTATTAATCACGTTAAGCACCTTTCCACGTGTATTCTCTTACCAAGTGACTGTTCAGGTCTTTGCCTATTTTTAAAATTACAGATCTTGTCACCTGTACTGTAAATATTTTCTCCCACTCTGTGGCAGCGTTTTTTATTTTTATTTTTCAGAGACAAGAATCTTGTTATGTACCCAGGCTGGACTAAACTCCTGGCGAGGGATTCTCTAGCCTCAGCCTCCTATAGTTGGGAGTACAGGTGTGCATGCCTGTGACCAGCCTGTATTTTTATTTTCAATGGTGCCTTTTAATTCTGTTTCTTTTATGCCTGGTTAGTGCTTTTGGTGATTCCTAACTTTTGCCTAGACAAGGTTGCAAAGACACTGTTTACTTTGGTCTATTGTTCATCTTTTGTGTGCATTTTCATTCATGCTGATGCCCAGTTGCTCTGGCACATGTTTTGCAGGTGAGGAAGACAAAAAACAAAACTGTGTATATCATTCAGGAAGGTATAGATCAAATAACCCAGGCCATTAAGATGCCTCGGTTAAGTTCATACAAGAGATCAACCATATTGGAGGATACTGAAAACTAAGATTCTAAAGTAGTGGCTGAAGAATGTTTAGGGCCGTTTATTCTTGAGACTAGGACTTACAGAAAAATTGTGAGGTGCTTTGGAAGAACAGAGGACTGGAAAACAAAAACAGGTTTGATTGGCTGTGATAAGCTCCTAAGTTAGACAGATAATGTTTAGAATCCTGGGGTCTATTTCTGGTTTCAAAATCTGAAAGTTACTTTTTAATTTCTAGGTAGATTATAAAAGAAAATAGGCTATTTCTTTGGGAACTACTAAAAATGCTTTGATCATTGCTTTAACAAAGAATACTCTGCCTCTTATTAGCCTATAAAATTTCTACCCGTTTTAAAGCTTTGTTTAAATACCATTTTCTCCAAGCAACCTTTCTAGATCTTTGAAATAGAATTAACCAACCTAACACCTTCAGAGAACGCAGATCTTTAAACATTCTTGTGGCTTGAAGATTGTAAATTAGAGCAGCTTGCATAAGATAAACTGAACTTAACATTTAAATCTTTCAGCAATGCCACTAATTGTCCTTTGGAGGAAAAAAGCCTGAGGCTCTCCAGTGGCCTGAGGAGATAATCTAAGGTCTACATAGGTTATCTTCTAAGACAGTTTAGACAGAGGTTCCAATTCATATATTTACACCTATTTCTCATCACTCCCTAATATGCTTCTTTCTGAGTACCTGCTATCTACAGACATTTGGAAAATCACGAGACTACTGGATAAACTTAGCACTGTGATTTGAACTGATTGAATACATTAAGGCAGTCAAATCATCTGCGAAGTGCAAAAAAAAAAGTAAATAATTTAACTACACTTTATGTGTTAGTGCCTGAGTTTTACCAGTTGTACAAATGTCAATTTGATCATGCACTCACGAAGCCCTACATCACGGCTCCCTATGTTCAGCAAGGCACCCACACAGACAGATTGAAACTTGGGACACCGGGGCTTACTGACATCAACTGCAACCATTATTTTGCCAGTGTCTTCAGTGAAGAGAGTACTATCAATAGAGCAACACCTCCAACTTTACATTAACCTTGAGGCATATAACATGACAAATTTGCCCTGGTTTCTTTACCTACCAGAATGGGCAATGCCCATGTTACAGCTAGAATTCAGAAAAACTTGAGCCCAAATCTCAACTTGAAAATGGCAACGTACTTTTGTTCTACACACAAGGTCATCCTAAGGAAGTATGTGTATATTCTCACTGTGCCAAAACGCTAAGATACAGAAAAAGCCACCATGTTTTCATAAGCATATTTTAATTTTAACAATTCAAGTAAAAGTCAGCTAGGTAACATAAATACAGAATAAATGCAGATAATTTACAGCCACTATACATTAAATGCAAGAATAGTGAACCTCACATGAATGGTCAAGAGTTATTAACTCTTTTGGAGTTGACTATTTAGCTATGACTGAGGTCATAATTTAATTATTCACATACACAAGGGTACACATTCAGAAAGTCTATTAACACAAAAACTGAGGAAAACTAGACTATTCAATTTCTAAAAGGAGTAGCGTAAAAATCAGTGTATAGATTAATAGGAATCATAAGGGTCTCATGATGGAGAAGAGACACGTGTGGGCAGAAAGTCTGTACACTGCACTTTATATAAAAAAAGTCCTCTCAATTTAAATCATTCAGAAATAACTACATTCTTAAGGAATGTTAAAGTCATGATCAATTATTAGAGAAAAAGGCTGATCTGTGCTTATCAGCCCAAAAGGTGTCCCTGTAGTACTGATGGGTCTGGGCAGAACACACAACTATTAAGACCGGCATGAACAATGCTAGAAGAGTAAGGGGCAGATTTCTAGCACTTCAATCCTTCTAACTCAAATCAATATTTTTAGTGATTTAAAACAAATCTAAAGATGTTGTAATGTTTATATTCCAGTAGAAGAGCAAATATTCACTTTTAACAACTCAAACTCTGCTGGTCCTAAAATAATGCTATTCCACATTGGGCATTAAGTTTTAGGAGACAAAAAGCTGGATTAAATAATCTGATAATACTCTATCATGGGTTCAAGGTTATAGACCCCTTATGGGTAGAGTAGATCATGCCTGAAATCCCCGCACTTTGGGAAAGCTGCTTGAGGCCAGGCTGGTCAAGATAGTGAAACCTCACCTCTACTTAAAAAAAAAACAAAAAAGACAAACCCATTGTGGGCCCATTCAGCACGGTTGATTCTCCAGAGTTACATAATGAGAATCATGCAAAGCTTTGGTGATAGTTGATTCTATAACAAAAAGACAAATGAAACTGAAGAACACTGACCATATCTATACCAGAAATAAAAAAGTGTCTTGACAACAACACATGAAAACAGTTAAAAAAAAAAAAAAGAAGAAGTCTGATGCTTTGAGTATGCATTTCTTTTTAAATATCTGAATCAATTTTACAAATCTTAAAAGAAGTATTTCAGAGGCAGACCTTATATACAACTTTATAGTTTTCTTTTTTGAATTATCTCTGTTATACGTAAACTACGGCATATTGTGCTTAGAGGGAAAAAAAACCTCATTGCTTCTTTCCAGTTGTACAAATACAGTCTAACCAAGATCTCTTTTCCTTCCAGTACACACATACACTTTTAAAAGCTGAATATAATGCACTAAAGGTCAACCTAAGTTTTACTTGCTAAATACAAATAGAAATAAAAGACATGTTCATCCTTGAAGGACACTTATTATGGATTTGCTATAACTAAGTAATAAGATGTTTCTTTGCTGCTGGTTTTCGTGTCATTCTAAAACATTTGCGGAGTACTGCAATCAGTAAGACCAAGGAGTCTCTGCCCTACATTCAACAAACGTTGATGAATCTTCACAAGGCAAATGGCACTGTACTAGGCAGTATAAACAAATGGCACCTGGAAAGGCAAACACTATTGACTGAGAACTTCGCTATAGTTAGAAACCCCATTTTTGGGTGGTGGTGGTGGTTGTTTGGTTATATTCCCCACAATGTATGTCAAAGCTGAAAATTACCAGAAAAGGCATTAATAATTCCAAAGATAAGAAAACTGAATTTGCCTTTGGTCTCTAAACAGATTGGAATATTTTAAATCCCAATTGAGCACCTCAAAAACATCCAGTTACTGTTGATTACAAGGAAGTCACGATGGAGGGAATTTAAGAGGGCATTATGTTTCACTGATATCAGCAGAGAAGCTTGCAATGACATGTTGCAATTTTCTATAATGTGTGGGACACTATAGAGTACAAGGAATACTTACAACATTCATTTGACCATCGCTACAACGATGTACTTAAAACCAGAAAAACGTTATCAACACTGTTTCTGCCTAATACAGGACCAGTGTTTATAAAAAAAAAAAAAAGTCTTAGCAGGAGTTCTCTTCTGTTCTTTCACACACACACCCCCTCCCCCCACCAAAAGGCCACAAAGTGCATTCACAAAGAGTCACTCTTTAAAATAAAGCCATTGCACAAAATGAACAGTTCAGGTATATTGAAATGAATACCACACTGGAGTTTAACTGTGGAAATTTTATACGCCAGTATAGCAACGTCCATAGGCAAAGTCTCTTAATACAATTATAGCAAACATTTTTGTAAGGGCCATACATATATATAATACATTTAAAGTATGAAAAGTTACAGTTAACTCAACTGCAAAATTTAGAAGCTATAGCCTTTTAGCACATTTAACCCAAATTAACTTGTACCTTTCTAGGATTTACCATTCAGGAAACTAGAATACAATACACTTGTCAAAAGCAGTTTGTTCATTTATAAAACTGTAAGTCAATTAAGACCACTATCTGCTGAATCCGACAGCAGGGGCCCCTCTGTAATATTTATACTGTTCCAAATATTAGTATTAATGTCATCTTAAAAAAAAACTTGTAAGGGTAGAACTAAAAATTACCATTTTCTCTACAAAATAAATGAAATTTACAAAGACCTGGAAATAATTCAAAGGTTTGAATTCTTAATGTGAAAGCAAACAGAAAAAGATTCAAAAGTGGTAAATTTTTCCATGTTAAGTAAATGATATTTAGGTATGATGAACAGGTGATAATTCAAGTTTATAATTAAGTTACCGAAACGATAATTACATTCTTCCATGTACGATCAAATTAAGGAAGATATGAGAACATGCTCAAGTCAGTGAAAAGACCAAGAATCAACATTTTACTTATTTTGTCTCAAGCTATTATCATGTGATAATATATTAACATATCGATATGTTAAAGCATTTAAATGTCCACATTAGGCTAAACATCAAGCTCCTGTAAGCAGTGGAAACTGAAACAATTCAAAAAATACACAAGATATTTAGACACTATTTCGTTGGTTGTCAAACACAGTGAGTACTAATGCCAAATAATTTCAAATATTGTTCCAGGTCCTCTCAAGAAAATGTGAAAATACTACTGAGAATCTCTCTGCTATTGTTATTTTACAATTTCACAGGAATTAAAAGCCAAAAGTTAGAAATTTATGACTGCCAATACTAACTTTGGACAGTTACAGTACAGTATATAATTAGGGATGGCTTTGTTTAGAATACTGGAAAAGTGCTCATGGAATAAACAACACTATAATCTGTCATAAATCAACAAACACAACTGTGTCCAGAGTACATGGTAGAGAAAATGGCAATTTTGAGAAAGGAGTGCTTCTAAAGGCATTTCCTTGGAGGCTCTGAGGTTTTTATTCACATTACTGAAAGGCCAAATAATGTGGTGTGATTTTTTTAATTCCTACAACCAAATTTCCACTTAAGTATAGATAGCTACGTGTTCCCATACTATTTTTCTTCTGTCCAGCAGGCTGGCTTTGATATTCTATGGTCCACTATCATCTTTTGGTCTTCCCTCTTTGGAGTCCGGCAGCCCTATGTGCTGCTATCCATTGAGCAGGTAGACCACCAGTTCATAGGTGGCCATCATAATGGCTGTGTTTGGAATCTGTCTCACCAGATGAGTTGTTAGACCACGGTAAAGAGACCCATATCCTTCTTCCTGAACAACCAAAGACAGTGTCTGAAAGAAAGATCTGTATTTTGTTCCCTCTTCACGTAGTCTTGTTCTTATAACTTCTGTTTAGGAAAGAAATAAAACAATTTTGTATAAACATTACTGATATCTTTACACCTCCCAAATTATTCAAAGTACATCTTATTAATCAGTCTTTAAATGTTAAGCTCAGGACAAAGAAGGAATGACTTTTTAATGTGTAGCTTACTAAACCCAATCACATTATAGAAACACCAGATTTCTAAGAACAGCCAAAATCATGTGCACTAATTATACTCCACAGGTCTGGGAATGTAAAACAAAAGAAAAGTATCAGCTACACACTAGATAAACGGACACAGGGGAGAACAGATTATGATAAGGAGAAAAAGGTAAAGAAGCAGGTAAGGGAGCATAGGTGGTTATCACAGATGCACATAAAAAGATCACAGGGAGAAAAAAGCAGATTGAATTTCTTAAAAATGGACAATACAAAGGAAAAACAGAAGGATTAGTCTATTGACAGTGATCCACATGTACTGATGTGAAACACCGTGTGGAGCAAGAGGCTGAGGGTGCTGAGCTCACCGGCTTCCGGCGGTGAGACCTAGTCTGGGCGTCCACTGTGCAACATCATACATTTTTAAGAGCTTACTGGCCTTTAGAGATTTAGTTAGTCCAATTTTTCTTCCCTTTCAAAGGTGAGAAATTGGGTCTAGAGGTTTTAGTCAGTTTGGGAGAAGACTGGAACAAGAATTCAGAGCGTCCTATTTAAAGAGTGCACCTGCTTTCTACATCTATTATTTCTCAAGTTTTTTAGCAAATTATTCCTCATGAGCCTGGGGGAAATAGTCAAAAGCAATCCGTAGCAATTGTAAATATTTATTTGAAATCTTTTGTCCTGTCATCAAGAGTCATGCCAATTATACATTTAACTCCAACACACCCAACTTACAACTGTACCTCTTCTTATAATGACTTCATTTCACTTAAAGGGCAGACTGCTTTCACCCCAAAACTCTATCCCTTTCACCTTAGTAGGCTACCATTCTAATCTACCCACAGTAAGCCAGAACGTCAACAATGTTGCTAATAGCATTCTATTTTGATTTCTTTCAGAGAAGTGGGGAACTTCTCTCAGGAAAGTGGGCTAAGTTCATAGTCCAACCTAAAGAGTTGGTTTCATAAATGATAGATTAGAGCAAATACTAATTTCCTAGACCTGTTTCATTTTTTCCTGATTTGACATACAAGGGAGAACGTAAAAGTTAATCAGTGAAAAAAGTGAAGCAATTAGACTAAAAACAAACAAAAGAAACCTTAAACATACCCCAAATCAAAGGCTACATTTAAACAAAACAGAATAAAAAAAGCTCCCCAGGGCAGTGCCTGTACCTCAAAGTAGAAGGGGGCCGGCCTAGGTGGTGGGTTCAAACCCAGCCACAGCCCTGGCCAAAAAACAAAAACAAAAACAAACAACAAAAAAAAAACTGCAAAAAAAGCTCCCCCAAAACCTCAGTGCTGGGTGCAGTGGCTCATGCCTGCAATCCTAGCACTTTATGAGGCTGAGGAGGATCACTTAAACTCAGGAGTTCGAGGGTCAGCCTAGGCAACATAGTGAGACTCCTGTCTCTACAAAAAAAATTTTTTTAAATTAGCCAGGCGTGGTGATGTACACCTGTAGTCCCAGCTACTAGGGAAACTGATCCAGGGGAATCACTTGAGTCCAGGAGTCTGAGGTTGCAGTGAGGTATGATTACACCACTGTGCTCTAGCCTGGACAAGAAAGAGAGATCCTGTCTTAAAAAAAAAAAAAAAGAAAGAAAGAAAGAAAGAAGGAAAGAAGGAAAGAAAGAAAGAGAAGAGAAGAGACGAGAAGAGACGAGAAGAGAAGAAAAACCTCAGCACGTGGTAGACAAATTCTTAAGTGATTTCTTTAGCTATTAATAGGCTAATATTGTAAAATTTAAAGACAGAAAAAAAGTAATTATTAACACAGTTATTCGGGGCGGTGCCTGTGGCTCAGTGAGTAGGGCGCCGGCCCCATATGCCAAGGGTAGCGGGTTCAAACCCAGCCCCAGCCAAACTGCACCAAAAAAATAGCCGGGCTTCGTGGCGGGCGCCTGTAGTCCCAGCTACTCGGGAGGCTGAGGCAAGAGAATCGCTTAAGCCCAGGAGCTGGAGGTTGCTGTGAGCTGTGTGATGCCACGGCACTCTACCAAAGGGCCATAAAGTGAGACTCTGTCTCTATAAAAAAAACAAACAAACAAAAAAAAACTTGCCTGGGTCACATAGCTAGAAAAGTGGCAGGGCCTGGGTGTGCATCTTGGGCTGTTGGTTCAAACAAAGCCTGGCGGTTCTCAATCATCATGCACTGTTGCCACTTTGTCAATGAATGCTCTGATATGGTATTAAGATGGATTTGATATGATATTATGCTGTGGACTGACTCTGGAGGGCTTTGAGTCCCAAGGCTGAGACTTGCATAACAATCACACAGTAACTGGCAGAGCTGGAATCTAGCAGCAGCTTCCAGCAGCTGTGCCACTCACCGCCCAAGGTCACTTCTCTGAGACTCTCTCCCCTGGAAAGATGAGACGTGTAAATGGATTATCAGCAATGAAGGTTTTTGAATGAGGCAGGCTCTTGTGACGAGAAACAATTGTTGAGGAGAAACTGGGAGATGTTCAAATATTTACTGAGTGTTGGGTCCTAGGAATAAACTGTGAAGAGGGCAGAGTTCTGCACTGTGGACCCTCACCTCTGCTGTATTTGTAAGGGGCAGGGCACCACCTTGGTAGTGTGGGGGAGGAACACTTTACTGGAACAAACAAGAGCACTGAGCTGGGCTGTTCCAGATTGGACTGCCAGGTCTTGAATCAGGAAATCTTTATGATCTTGGGCAAGTTAGCCAGCCTCTCAGACTCTTCCTCTTTACCACCAGGGTCGTCATCCTCTTCCCAGGATTGTTGGAATAAATCAAATAAAAGAACACATGTAATGATCTGGCAGGGTGCTTGCATACACTGAATAATTAGTTTTCCCTACGAAGAGGTATAAATGTTAGGCTCCGCCTTAACCTCCCCTCCCCCACCAAGAAAGAGAACAGGTTCCCGGCCTTCATTTTAGCAAGAGGAGGTATATAAATGCACATGTGCTAACTAAACACCAAAGCAAAGTAACAAAAGGTTCTGTGGCCTGGGGAATGCGCTGCTGCGTCTGAGCTCTGTTTCCCCGGACCCCAAGGGAACCTGGGCCCAGTTCTCAGCGCATCTGCTCTGCCCTGACCGCCTCTGCACTATGCATACTGGAACCACCCACATCTTAGTTTCCCAGGCTGCTAGCGCCTGGGGACGTTCGCCAACATTGACAGCAGGTGTGGCGGCCCCTTTAAGGAGTGAAGCCCGAGTAGCAGCAATAGCCGCCTGGGGAACTCTCCTTTCCGGGGGGTGGAGCCTGTACAATTTGCAACAGCCAACTGAAGCGCTGTATTTTCCGCGGGAGATCTGAATTTCGCGGCACGCAGTTTGGCGCTAAAAAAAAAAAAAAAAAAAAAAAAAAGAAGAAGAAGAAAAAGAGGCAGAGAAAGCCTCGGAGACTAGATAGCGCGCCGAGAGGGAGCCGGTGCATTCGAGACCTCCTCCCTTATCCGAGCACACCGGTGCCGTCTCTGAGCTTGCGGACACGCCGGAGACCCCTCCCCAGGGCGGGCCAGACTCCAGCCACCAAGGCTGCGGGGGCGTGGGACCGTCCCAAGTGGCGGCCGCCCTCGGGGCGGGACACCCCCTGGCAGTGCCGCCACCGCAGCCACTGGGCTATATCTAAGCGGCGATCTCCAAGCGCTGCACGGTTAGGCCCCGGGCCAGGAGGGGAGGGTCCGGCCTTACCCCGCAGACGACCATTGGAGGCTTCCCCGGGCCTCCGCGCCATGCCGCGGGCCGTGTGAGCTAGCTGCTGCAGGCTTCGGAGCCCGCAGGTGCCCGCGGGCGCGCCTGGCCCGATCGGGGAGGGGGCCCGTACCCGCCATGCTGCGAGGCCCTCGGGTCCTGGTACCGGCTGGTGGGCAGCCCCCCAGGGGGTTGCTCTCGATGAGCCCCACCGAGCTGTGGTCGCCCGGCCTCAGCAGCCCCCAGCTCTGCCCGACCACCACCACCTACTACACCGCGTTGTATCCGCAGACTGTGCCTCCCGCAGCGGCGCCGGGCACCTGCCTCGACGCCACACCCCACGGACCAGAGAGTCAAGTTGTGCGATGCGTGCCGGCAGGCCGGCTGCCGGTAATGCTGGGAACTTCTACTGCATCCCCCTATGCTTTTCCGGGTATGGGAAAGGAGGGAGGGGCGCCTGACATCCACTTTCTAATGAAGCAGATAGAGTTTTAATGAGGGGGAAAAGGGGCTTTCAGTTTCCAAAACAACCTACTCCCCTCCCCCCATATCTGAGTAGAAACGTTCAAACTTTGGATAAAATAATCTCATCCACTGTAATGGAGCGGAATGAGCACTGGATTGGGAGTCTGGATACCCAATCCACTGTCCGCAGTTCCCTGTGTGACCTTGGGGAAGTCCATGTAGCCAACACTGCTGTCATTCATTCATTCACTCATTCCTTGTTTGGGCACCTGCTATTGTCCAGGCACAGAGATTGGCCTGGGGATACTGTGGAACTTTAATTAAGACAGAGAGATGGTTCTAGTGGGTTTCTCAGGCTCAGTCTGGCTTGGACAGACTTCAGATAACCAGTTCCTCCCAGAGTATCTATCTGCCCCAAGTCCTATCCCAGCCCAGTTTCCTTTCCAGACAGCCAGTAGCAAATACACATGCGAGCAGTCTCCTGGGATTCTGTTCAGATTGACTGTTTCCTCCTCAAGCCCCCCAGGCCTGTTACCAGAGAGGCCCAGAATGTGGTGGCACCAGGCTGCCTACCTTGGCGCGGGGTGTGTTTTATGGGAGTGGAATTCTTGGAGCCCAGATGAACCGAAACCACCTTAAGGTGGGGGTGGAGTGGGAAAAGCCCTAGGGGACTGGGGGTGGGAAGGCTGGGGAACCTGGTTTCTGGTCCTTACTCTGCCACTAATACACTCTGTGTGTCCTACAATAAGGCTTGGTCCAGTCTGGGCCTCAGTTTCCTCTTGAAAATGCACGTGTGCATGGGGTGGCTGTGGGGCTAGCTCATCTTGGTCACTTCCAGCTCCAAGTCTTAGGTTTTGGAACCAGTCTCCAGGGCAGTGAGATGGGAGTGTTGCTGGTTTGCTTAGTGGATGTGCTGAATAAGTTTGGGTACATGGATAAGACCACCTCTCCCCCTGCCCCACCCCAGAGGCATCTAGTCAGGTCTGTGCCACTCAGCAGCACGGGATCCTCAGGCTTTTCTGGATCCTCAGGCAAAGCCCTCACACTATGCCTCTGGAATCAGGCTTTGCCTATGTTGGAAGCTTTAACCTTCCCGGAGACCTTCCTGCACATTATTTCCAAGTAGTTGGGCAGTAGCAGGAGTGTGATAATCCCCATTTTACAGGTCAACAAATCAAGGATAACTGCAACTGATTTTTAAAGCCTAAAACCTTTTTGTAGCTTGTAAAGTGGATAGCATTAGCAATTCCATGTTATGGGGGAAACTGAGGCTCAGAGAGCTTATGTGACCTAAGGTCAGACAGGGAGATGGGATGCAGTGCCTGATCCACAAGGCAAGTGGTCAGTAGTCTCTTCCCTGTGCAAACTTGACTTTCCCCAATACCAACTGACTTAGGAGCTAGGTAGCCCTAGGGAAGAGGGCTCAGGTGCTGGGCCCACCCTCTCCTCTGGCCAGCTGCTTCCAGTCGTGAAGTTTCAGTAACAGCTGTGGGTTTGAACTGCTTTGAACCCTCCCAGAGGAGCTCAAGTGCATCTGTTAAAACCTCCCTCCCAGAGGAGCTCAGTGATCTTAGCAAGAATGGCTCTCTTTTACTCAATGGCTCTCTTTTACTCAATGTATCTCGTGTGCCAGGCACTGCTTGGCACCCTTCCCATTCATTATCTTGGTCAAGATGTCCAAGATGGGACATCTTGCAGATGAGAAAACTGAGCAGACAAATGAAGTCACTTGCCCAGGTCACAAGCCAAGAAGTGGGGGAATCTTCCTTTACTAGACTTGCCAAGCTCAGAGTCCCCTCTCCTGTCAGTCTCAGATGCCCAAGGCCCATCCTGTGGACAGACCTGCCCTCTGCTTACTCATTTTACAAGGGTGTGGCCTGGAGCAGCCCCAAACCCAACCCTGGGTGTGGCTGCTTGGTTTGTGGTCAGGCTGCAAAGTGCAGGGTGAGCAAGATTTGTTGGGGAGCTGCTGTTTAAAGGGAACTCAGGCACTGTTCAGGGATAGCAACCATGTTCAATGGCAGAGTGGAGGCCATAACCCACGTCTCCTCTCTCCCTATGCAGTACTCTTCCTACCAGCTTTTGGGGAAGGCTCAAGTGATGATCCTTTCTTGAGTCCCTGCTCTGGCCAGGCAGGTTGCATTATTCTGTTTCATCCCTGCAAGAAGCTGCAAAGATAGTGCGATTCAGCATGACTTTCCTTTCCTTTAATTTGTCTATATTTTCTAAATTTCCTCTGAGAACCATGAAAGAAAAGACACAAAGTCTCAAGCTGTTGCCCTGAGTAGAGTGCCCTGGAGTTACAGCTCATAGCAACCTCAAACTCTTGGGCTTAAACTCTTCGCCTATGTTGGAAGCTTTAACCTTCCCGGAGACCTTCCTCCTCAGCCTCCCAAGTAGCTGGGACTACAGGCGTCCACCGCAATGCCCAGCTGTTTTTTTTTTTTTGTTGCAGTTGTCACTGTTGTTTTAGTTGGCCCAGGTTCAAACCCGCCACCCTTGGTGTATGTGGTTGGCGCCCTACCCACTGACCTATGGGCACCGCCAAGAAAAGACACATTTTAATGAACAACTCATTAAAATGTTAGGTCAGATGAGGAGATGTAGGCTCAGAATCCCAGCTGCCCAGCTGGCAGAGGTTGGGGCTTAAGAGACCTGGTCCCCTCTCTGCCTGACCTTGGGCAAGTCACCTCTTCTCTGACACTTCTTCTCTGAGCTCCAGGTTCCTCACCTTGTCACCTCTAAGGGGGTTGTGCCTGGAGAGTGTTGACCCATTCCCCTTCTGGGGCTGCCTAAGGAAGAGGCTGTGCTCTTCTCCCTAGGGGTTGGCAGGGTGGGGTTGAATCCTAACAAGCCTTTAAGATCCAGCCAAAGGGACTAAGAGGGGCCAGGTTAAAACCAGCTGATCTCTGGGTGTAGCCACAGACCTTTGCTCTCCTGGACCCATCACTGTCTTCTCTTCTGTTCCCCTTGAACTTTCTCCTTGTTGTGCCCCAGTGTTTTAGTGCTAGCAGCTCCCCTGTGGGAGCACTGTCTGTAGATAGAGCCTTTGCTGCAGTCTCACCGAGTCCTCTGCAGAGGTGAAGAGGATTATCCCCATTGTACAGGTGGCTCAAGAGGTCAACTGACTTCCCCTTGATCCTTATCCTCTGGGCAGGTTTCGGGAGGCACCCTTAGGGACACACTTTGCTGCTCAGGAACTCTGGAAGAAAGGGTAAGGGTGAGGGAGAGTGAGAAAAGGGAGAGGGCTGTGTGTGTGTCTAGTGATGGGGGTAAGTGGGCTTAGCCAGGCATTGACCTCAATTCCAGCAAATCCTGGGGTAAAGATGTGTGTGGAGGGTGAGGATGTGTATAGGGGAATGGAGCTAAGGCAGCCTGGTACATGGCTTTGGAGTCAGATCAGGGTGCAAATCCTGGCTCTGCCCTTTGTGTGACCTTGGGCATGCTAGTTAATCTTCCTGAGTCTCCACTTCTTGTGTGCCAAGGGAGATTGCCAATGCTGACTTTGCAGGACTGTTATGCGCATGTGATAGGCCCAGCACAGGTATTCAGTTCAAGGTCCTTCCCAGGTAGTGAGGTTCTTCCTGTTGTGTTCTGGTGGGGAGGTGGGTGTGGCTGGGGAGGCAAGTGATTTGGCCTTTTTAGTGACAGAATGGGGCTAGATCCCTAGAATCTAGGATTTCACTAGTTGAGAGGAATAGGAAAAGGAATATTCAAGAGAGATCTTCAGAGGTGTGAATAGGGAAGTGTTTGGATCTAAGTGTCGGTAGGGGCAGGG
Organism: Loris lydekkerianus; assembly: GCA_963574355.1. Taxonomy (NCBI): domain Eukaryota; kingdom Metazoa; phylum Chordata; class Mammalia; order Primates; family Lorisidae; genus Loris; species Loris lydekkerianus. The sequence continues at coordinate 18,248 of CAUYPK010016842.1, read as the reverse complement.
AAGAGGAGTATTCATTCAGGATCCTCAAACCAAGGAGGAATCAGTCCAGGAAGACTTCTTGGAGGTGGCAGTAGTGGATGGAGGGGAATTGACAGCAGGAAGAGCTATTACCATCCCTCAACACCTGTCAGCCCAGCTGTGCTAAGCAGCAGTTAGAAGTCTCAGCCCTGCCAAGCATGACCTCAGCACCGAGTGTTGAAATAGGCCTCTCTGGCCCGGCGCCCAAGCATGATGGTTATGGCATCAGCCACATACACCAAGGGTGGCGAGTTCAAACCCGGCCCAGGCCAGCTAAACTGCAATAAAAAAATAGATGGGCGTTGTGGTGGGTGCCTGTAGTCCCAGCTACGTGGGAGGCTGAGGTGAGAGAATCACTTAAGCCCAAGAGTTGAGGTTGCTGTGAGCTGTGACGCCATCACCCTCTACAGAGGGTGACATAGTGAGACTCTGTCTAAAACAAAACAAAAAATAAATGAAATACAAAAATGAAATAGGCCTCTCTGTCTAAGCCAGGGTAGGGCTGTCTGGGGGATAGGGGAAGGAGGGCAGGGGTTCAACAATGTCCAGAGGGGGTGTCAAGGAACATCTGAGATTGGATTTTAGGGAAGGGACTCTGTACTCTCTGAATACCTAGTATGTGCTGGGCAACCTTGAATCCTTACAATAAATAGTTCCTTGAAGTAGCTATTTTCTGCCCCATTTTATAGAAAGGAAACTGAGGCTCCTAGATGTGAAGCATTTCTCTAGGTCACACAGTCAGCTAGCAGAGGAGGTGCATCCAAGCCCGGTTCTTGACCTGTGCCCTAGTGCCCTATCCCTGCCCTGCCCTCACCGGGAGAGAGGCCCTTTCCGGGCCAGTGCAGCTCTGGGCCTAATTGGGGCCAAGTGGTGATGGGTGGTGAGAAGCAGATGGGTCTGTGGTTTGATTTCCCCAGCAGGTGTTTCCCAAGCTTGGCGGGAACAGGGAGGGGGAGGGGAGCCTCAGCTGCTTGTCCTCAAGACACAGGGGAAGGATTCATTGTCTGCCCCACTCAGCATAGAGGCATAGAAAGAATGGCAAATGGGGTCTATTCAGGAGGCCCAGGGGCCCTTGAGCTGGAGCACAAACATGGGAGTGGGGGATGTTTGTACTGCTTCCCAATGTGGGCACCTCCCTGGAGTGTGGCACCGAGCCAGGAAGTCCCCTGAGTCTGGGTGGATGCCCGGCCCCACCCTGATAAGGGCCAGCTGTGGGGCTGTGATGGGCACAGGTCTAGCTGGGCCAGCTGCTTCAGTAGGGAGCCTTTCCCCAGCCTGATGTGGTTTAGACCCCACCCACTACGGCTTCCTCCCCATATCCTCCTGCAGACTTGGGGGGTGGGGAGCCTTGTAGAGGCATCTTGGGAGCCTGTTGTTAAGGAACCCTTAGCCTTTGGCCAGAATGGCTTTGGTAGAGTCTCAAATGCCTGGGCCTCAGATGATGGGAGGGTTTTTTGATTTTGTTCTTTTGAGACAGTCTTGTTCTGTTATTAGACTGGAGTGCAGGATCACGATCTTAGCTCACTGTACCCTCGAACTTCTGGTCTCAAGTGATCCTCCCACCTCAGCCTCCTGAGTAGCTGAGACTATAGGCATGAGCCACTGCACCCAGATCAAGTTTTCTTTGCCCCTCAGAAAGTAGGACTTCCTCCCCCACTTCTCAGGTCACTGATATTTCCTTACCAAGTACAGCAGCATTGCACCAGGACTGGCAATAAACTGAAGCACAGGTGGCTGTCGGGGGGGCCTCAGTGCTTTGGCCCCAGGTCAGGGAAAGGCTAAAGGAAGAATGATTCTCAAACTCTGCCTCTCTCTCCCTTCTCTCTCTCAGGCCAAAAGGAAGCTGGATCTAGAGGGGGTCGGGAGGCCTGCAATTCCTGAATTCCGAACTCCCAAGGGCAAGTGCATCAGAATGGATGGCCTTCCTAGCCCCAAAAGTAAGCAGTGTTGATGATGCCTCTGGGGGTGGGAGGTAGGGTAGAAGGGAGCAGCCCTGCCCAAGCCATCAGGAGTAATATTTGTATAACTTTCTGGTTTACAAGCTTCCTAGGCATCCTCTCACTTGATCCTTTCAGGTAAGTAGGACTGTCCTCCTTTTATGGATGAGGCAACTTAAGATGCAGCCTGAGTGAGTTGCCCAGTCATACAGCTAGTAAGCAGAATCCAGCACCACATACTGACATGTGCGTCTCGCACTACTACCATGGGGTACACCGCTCTCATTATCTCAACATGATGGCCAGTGTTCTATTCATGAGCTTACTAGTTTTAAAAAGTTTTCACATTTAGGGCCAGGTGCTCATACCTCTAATCCTAGCACTCTGGGAGGTGGGTGGATTGCTTGGGCTCAGGAGTTTGAGACCAGCCTAAGCTAGAGCAGGACCCTGTCTCTACGAAAAATAGAAAAAACTAGCCAAGTATGGTGATGCACTCCTGTAGTCCCAGAAGCTCAGGAGGCTGAGGCAAGAGGATTGCTCAAGCCCCAGAGTTTGTGGTTGCTGTGAGCTATGATGACGCCATGGCACCCTACCTAGGGCGATAGAGTGAGACTCTGTTTCAAAAGAAAGAAAAAGTTTTCACATTTAGTTCAATTTGAACTTTTCTAAAAGACAAAATCCAGCTCAGAGGAGCAGGGGCTAACCAGGGGTTTTCTCTCTTGTGCAGGTAGAGGTAAATAAGTGATTCAAAGGGAAGTGAAGCTTGGGTTAATCCAGACTGTGCCACCTCAGAGGTGTTTAAGATCCAGAGGCTGGGCAGGTGGTGCCCTCCTAAAGCTCTGTTTCCAGTCAATATCCTGGTTAGGAGAGCGTAAGCAACTGAGTTTGGGAGGAGCACTAGTTTGGGGGTTGGAGACAAAATGAAGGCGGCTCTGCTCCAACCTAACTGGTCACTCCTGTGAACCTTAGTTGTTTCATCTATAAAAGGAGACAAAGCTAGGTCAGGAATGGCAAGGATTCCTCTCCATTTATTGGTAGAGGCTGCCAGATCACTGTAGAAGGATCCTAAGGCTCACAATGGCCAGTGGAAAAAAGTACACTGATCAATTCGTAGTGTCTGCCATGGGTGTAAAACCTGACAAAGCAGCTTGTATGCTAAATGCTTGCCATCTATGTGTTAAGGGAATCTAAAGTTTTCCCTTTCAGGAATCTGAGACTCTTTAAAACTCAGGTTCCAATAGTATGTGGCCACCAACTTGCTATATGACTCAGAAGTCACTTGATTGCAAAAGTCTCATTGTGGTTTAAGATGCTGCAGCTGAGATGGGGTCTTGCAACATCAACTTCATTGAGAAAGGGACCTTCTTCATGAACTTACCCTGCTGGACTAATTTCTTCCCAGAGAATCAGTGGGCTGAACATGAAAAATCAAGTGTGGGCTAGGTGCCTGTAGCTCAGTGGTTAAGGGCACTGGCCACATGCATCTGGGGTGGCAAGTTCGAACCTGCCCAGGGTATGCTAAACAACAATGACAACTGCAACAAAAAATAGCCAGGTGTTATGGTGGGCACCTGTAGTCCCAGCTACTTGGGAGGCTGAGGCAAGAGAATCTCTTAAATCCAAGAATTGGAGGTTGCTGTGAGCTGTGATGCCACTGCACTCTATCAGGGCGACATAGTGAGACTCTGTCTCCAAAAGAAAAAGCAAAAGCAAATGTGCATCTATAAAAATGTTCTTGAGTCCAAGATGGTCATTCTCTCCCTGCCCTAATTCCAAATTTCTGATCTGTAATTAGCAGGAGAGGGTAACAGTTAAGAAAGAAGCCAAACTGCCCAGATTCGAATTCCAGATTTGCCACTACTTTCTAGTTGAGTGAGCTGAGCAAGTTACACCTATTTGTGCCTCAGTATTCTCATCTGTAAAATGGGGATAATTGTACACTCACCTTACAGGGTGTTAAACTTGTTAGTATATGGAAAGCACTTAGAACAATGACCTGCACATGGTAAGCGTTATTATATTATAGTTGTGTGTGGTGGTGTGGCTCCCCTAAGCTGTGGTGGTGATATCGTGACTCCCCTGCCTCACAGTGCTCTGTAAACTGGAAAGTGGATGATGAAAGCCCGTGAAAGGTGGAACTCAGTGGGTCCAGGTCAGTGAAAGAAGTTCCAAGGACTGTCCCGCCCTGAGTCGTGACTGGGTCCCTTTCTTCCTCAGCCCCCAAGTCCCCTGGGGAGAAGACTCGGTATGACACGTCGCTGGGGCTGCTCACCAAGAAATTCATTTATCTCCTGAGTGAGTCCGAGGATGGGGTTCTTGACCTGAACTGGGCTGCTGAGGTGCTGGACGTACAGAAGCGGCGCATCTATGACATCACCAATGTGCTGGAGGGCATCCAGCTCATCCGCAAGAAGGCCAAGAACAACATCCAGTGGGTGTGAGTGCCTGGGCCGGCCAGTGGCACCATCCAATGGGCGCTTGTGCCATGGGCGGAGCCAGGGGCAATAGCCAGTGGGTGTGACTGTCGGGGCGGGCTTAGTGCTGGAAGTAGAGTGGGTGATTTTACGGAGGGGTGGAAGAGAAACACAGGGTGGAGGAAGTTGTAGTAGAGGAAAAGGCTTAAGAGGACCCTAGATTCTTCCTCTTGAGTCAGGGGGTCCCAAGATCCCTCTTAGCCTAGGAAAGTCCCCTGGGAGCTAAGTAGGAGTAACCCAGATTCTTTCCAGCTCGGTGATACATTACTCCAGCCTCTCCACACTTCTACAGGGCCTTAAACTGCAGACTTGTAGCCCCTGGCATGAACCCTAAGAGAAGCCAGGCAGAAGAGTCAGAGCTGAAATCACTCCAGTTCCCTGCCATCTAAAGGGGGCTGGGGCATAGGGATGGACAGAGTTGAGAGTCCCCTAGAAGTGGGGTTCAGGTCTTGACTGTTTTTTTCTCCCTAGCTCTACCCCCAAACCTTAGGTGCAATCTCTGACAGCTCCCTGGGGGCTAAGCATGACCACTAAATACCAGGACCTAGGGGACACCCTCACAGACCATTGGAACGGCCTCATCCTGGAGTCTCACCCACACCATCTGTTCAGCTCTGCACAGCAGCCCTAGGGTTGGGGTCCCTGCATGTGGACTGAGACTGACACTGGGGGGTTTCCCTGTTCCCAGAGGCAGGGGAATATTTGAAGACCCCACCCGACCCGGGAAGCAGCAGCAGCTGAGGCAGGAGCTGAAGGAGCTGATGAACATGGAGCAGGCCTTGGACCAGCTCATCCAGAGCTGCTCTCTGAACTTCAAGCACCTGACTGAGGACAAGGCCAACAAGAGATATCCTCCTTGGTGGGGGAAAGGGGGTTGGAGCTTGCATGTTTATATCCATCCTGGGTGGATGCAGTACTTCCCTGTAGGGACTAAATCCCACTCAGTGGTTAGCACCTATGTTCCTTCCTTAATATATTTTCCTTTCAAATCTATTTAAGTTACATTCTCATTAAAAATGAGCCAAGTACATGTGTTTAAATCTGTAAAATGGAGAAAAAAGAAATAATGGGCTACCACTTTAAGATAGCCATTGCTCCTTAACTATATACAGGGTGTGTGTTATTTATTTATTTGTTTGTTTATTTTTTTGAGACAGAGCCTCAAGCTGTTGCCCTGGGTAGAGTGCTATGGCATCACAGCTCACAGCAACCTCCAACTCCTGGGCTCAAGCGATTCTCTTGCCTCAGACTCCCAAGTAGCTGGGACTACAGGCACCTGCCACAACACCCAGCTATTTTTTGGTTGTAATTGTCATTGTTTGGTAGGCCCAGACTGGATTCGATCCCGCCAGCTCTGGTGTATATGGCTGGCACCATAGCCATTTGAGCTATAGGCGCCGAGCCAATTTATTTATTTTTGAGACGAAGTCTCATTTTGTTCCCCTTGGTAGAATGCTATGGTGTCATAGCTAAAAGCAACCTCAAACTCTTGGGCTCAAGTGATCCTCTTGTCTCAGCCTTCAGAATAAGCTGGGATTACAGGTGCCTGTAACAAGGCTTGGCTAGGTTTTCTTTTCTTTCTTTTTTTTTTTTTTTTAAATAGGGACTGGTTTTGCATTGCTCAGGCTGGTCTTGAACTTCTGAGCCTTGGCTTCCCAGAGTGCTAGTATTACAGGTATGAACCACTGTGCCCGGCCAAGTGTGTTATTTAACTACAGTTGAACAACTCTGGGAGGCTGAGGCAGGTGGATTGCCTGAGCTCAGGAGTTCAAGCCCAGCCTGAGCAAGAATGAAACCCTATTTCTAAAAAAATAGCTGGGTGTTATGGCAGGCGTCTGTAGTCCCAGGTACTTAGGAGGCTGAGGCAAGAGAATCTCTTGAACCGAAGAGTCTTAGGTTACTGTGAGCTATGAGGCCATGGCACTCTACTGAGGGCAACAAAGTCAGACTCTGTCTCAAATAAATTAAATAAAATAAATACAGTTGAACATAACATTTTTTTATTCTGCTTTTACCGTAGACATTTTTCTATTGTTACCTATCTTTTATAAATAACCTCTTGGTTGACCCACATGTAATTGCTGATATTTGACCACATTTTTTTTTTTTTTTAATAGAGACAGAGCCTTACTGTATGGCCCTCGGTAGAGTGCCGTGGCATCACACAGCTCACAGCAACCTCCAGCTCCTGGGCTCAAGTGATTCTCTTGACTCAATCTCCCGAGTAGCTGGGACTACAGGCGCCCACCACAATGCCCAGCTATTTTTTGTTGTTGTTGTTGTTGTTGCAGTTCTGCCGGGGCAGTGTTTGAACATGCCACCCTCGGTATATGAGGCTGGCACCTTACCGACTGAGCCACAGGCGCCACCCTATTTGACCACATTTTACCTGCGAACAAGTGATTTCATTATAGTTCAACTCACATTTAATGGGTTGAGGCTGCCCTACTCAGACTGCACTCTGGTTTGTTGATAAGGCCTCAGATGGATATTTAGATCGAGTTAACGCTTTTATAAACAACAAGGAGAGGACTATCTTTGAATATAGAACTTTTTCACGTTTCTTCACTTATTTTCTTAGTTTGGATTCCTAGGATTGAAATAGTAAGGTCAAAGAGCTTGGACTTTACTAAGGTTCTTTTGTTCTTTCCCAAATTATTTTGTGTCTAATTGGGTTTTGGATCTGACCTTGTATTTTTGCAAAGATGCTAGGCATTGTCAGAAGCATAAACAAATAAAACAAATATTCCTGCCTTAAAGCTAATCTAATTTGAGAGATGTAGCCTTCACATACAAAACTGCTCTTAGGTAGCATTTTTTTTAATGATTTATGTCTCCATTTACTTTCTAAAGGGATCCAGGGTTAGTTTATAATATTAAAAGGATAGATTACAGACGTCAGTTATTTCTAAGATGCACACGGAGTCAGGACGTGATGTTCAGAGCCTTAGGAGAGGTAGGTGAAGGCCATGCCTGGCAGGCTAGGGGTTTGAACTTTGACCGGTCACTTTTCTTGACTCTCCTGCTCCTACACTGGCCTACGTGACTTACCAGGATATCCGCGCTGTTGGCAACTTTAAGGAGCAGACGGTGATTGCTGTCAAAGCCCCTCCACAGACCAGACTGGAAGTGCCCGAGAAGCCTGAGGTGAGAGTGGAAGTACCTGGGGAAAAGCCAGGTTGGGAGAGTCCCAGGCAGCTCTGTGGACAGTGTTCCTGGCCATGCCAACCCCCAAGCTTCCTGGGTCTGTTCTGGTGTCCATGGCAATATTGGTGGCCTTAAAAAATAGTAATAGCAACATTGGTGGCCTTCAAGCTTGGGCAGAAATGTCAGAAGCTGGGAAAAACAAAAGAGACTGAGTACTGGACTCCTGTATCCCACCAGCCTTGGGTTCCTGTGTGCACACACACGTCCCTACATACAACGATGTTAGTGTTCACAAAAATCCTTTCATGCTGGCCATGCTGTCTGAGATGCACGTTCAAAATTCTTTTTTTTTTTTTTAGACAGTCACCCTATCACCCTGGGTAGAGTGTCATTGTGTCATCATAGCTCACAACAACCTCAAACTCCTGGGTTCAAGTGATCCTCTTGCCTCAGCCTCCCCAGTTGCTGGGACTATGTGTGCCACACCTGACACCAGCACACCTGGCTAGTTTTTCTATTTTTAGTAGAGATGGGGTCTCGCTCTTGCTTGTTAGGCTGATCTTGAATTCCTGAGCTCAAGAGACCCACCTACCTCGCCCACCCAGAGTGCTAAGATTATAGTTGTGAGCCACTGTGCCTGGCCAAGTTCAAAATTCTTAACATTCCCTATGAGAACTTCAGTGCTCTGACCCTAGCTGACCTTCATAGCCTCCTCTTGCCCCATCTACCTTTGCTTAAGTCACACTGACCGGTCTGCAGTTTTCCCATCACTTTCAGCTCATTCCTAGTGGAAGACCTTCACGCATGTTTCCTCCAGCTGAGGTGCTCTTCCCTCTCTCTGCCTGGTTTATTGCTATTTATCCTACAGGTCTTAACTTGAATGTCATTTTCTCAAGAAAACCTCTGATCACCCCCAGATTTCATAACCACCTGTGCTTTTCCACTGCTAATCTTCATTTGCTGGGATGTATTTAGTGTGATTACATGATCTATTAACAGTGTAAGCTTCACAAGAGAACGTTCTGCTCACTTTGTATCCTGAGCCCAGGGCACATGATAAGGGCTCAAGAAATAATTTGTTCAAAGCAGGAACTGGGGCTGCAGAGATGATTAAGGCCCTCCTATCCCTTGGAGGCATTCAGGACCCAGTGCGAAAAAGACCCACAGCAAATAGTGATGCTATGGCTGAAGATGTGTTCTGAGAGCACACAGAATAGAGGAAGCACTGGCAGGGGTCCTCAAACTGCGGCCCGCGGGCCACACGAGGCGGTGTGATTGCATTTGTTCCTGTTTTGTTTTTTTACTTCAAAATAAGATATGTGCAGTGTGCGTAGGAATTTGTTTATAGTTTTTTTTTTTTTTTTAACTATAGTCCAGCCCTCTAACCATCTGAGGGACAGTGAACTGGCTCCCTGTTTAAAAAGTTTGAGGACCCCTGGATGCTGACAGTCAAACTAGGTCTTAAAAGGAATAGAACTTTTGCTAGGCGCATGCACAGTGGAGTGAATACTTTGAACGTGTGCTGGGATAGCACGTGTGTAGACAGTTGTGGCTTAATTTGCAGGTATGTGGTAGGGAAGAAGCAGGGGTGGGGAGGCCAAATATCAGGATTCTTGGTTACAAGTAGAAAGCCAAGTCCAACTGGATTAAGGGGTGGTGGGAACCAAGTGACAAGTCCAAGGGTGGGGGTGAGAGAGAGATTTGGAGATTGGAGGCAAGACTGGCTGTAGGTGCTTGGACTGTGTCTTAGGGTCTGTCTTATACTCCATCTCCCACTCTACTTTTCTTCATGCTGACTCTATCCATTTCCAGATGAGCCCTCCCATTGCAGTGACAGAGTGAGCTTTTTTCATACCAGCTCAACAATCCCAGTGGGAAGGAGCTTCCTTGTCCTACAAGTCCAGCAAAAGTTCTGGGCCTAAGGCTGCTTGGGTCAACCTGAGCCACGTGCCATCCCGAGCCACTCATGTCACTCTGATTTTCTTGGCTGCATCACAAGTCATCTGCTGGAGTTGGGGAAGGGTGCCGCCCTCAAACTGCATGACCTAGGAGTGCGGGAAGGGTGATTTCTCAAAGGAACATCAAGGTGTTCTCCCTAAAAGAAGAGGTCTTGGGGCCAGACAGTGGAGTCCACCTGGAGCAGGCCTCTGCCCAGCTCAGGGGTTGGGCTTCCACACATGGATGGCAGCAGCCACCCATGTCTATCTACACACCAACCTGCAGGTCAGCGTCCAGCTGCCCAGAGCCATGACCTGGCTTTTCTTCCTCCTCCAGGAGAACCTGCAGATTTATCTCAAGAGCACCCAAGGGCCCATTGAAGTCTACCTGTGCCCAGAGGAGCAGGAGCCGGGCAGCCCTGCCAAGGAGCCCCTCCCCTCCACCGCCACCCTCAGCCCTGACTCTGCCCAGCCCAGCAGCAGCACCCACCCTAGGATGATGGAACCCAAAGCACCCTCAGGTAGGACCCCCTGACACGAAGTGGGGAGAGCCATTGGCCTTAGTGTTCTCTTCCATGTCGATATGTATTAGATGCCTACTGTCTGCCTAGCAGGGGTACATTCATCCTCCTCACACTTTATACTTTATAAAGCCTCACTGGGGAGGCTGATGATGCTCTGGGGCAGAGGAGGGCCTGAATTTGAATCCCAGCTCTTTCACTTACCGGCTGTGGGAACTTGGACAAGTTACTTCACCTCTTTGCTTCAATTTCCTCATCTATAGGTTGGTAATAGTATGTAACTCATAGGTTGTGAGGATTGATGAGTTAATACGAGTAAAGCACTTGGAACAGTGCCTGACAATAATGGTTAGCTACCATTGTCATTATTACCGCCATGGCACTAGTATAATACTGTGACAACTTTAACAACTGCTAACAGCAAAGCTCCAGCATTCTGTAAATCGAGAGTAGATGGAAACTATATGTTTTCTGAGGAGGACTCAAAACTTCCTTAGGCTATAATAACTAATATTTGAACTATGTGCATCAGGTATATTCATGATCATATTACTCCTTACAGCAATTCTGGTTGTTTTTTTTTTTTTTCGTGACAGCATCTCACTCCATCACCCTTGGTAGAGTGCCATGGGGGTCATAGCTCATAAGAACCTCAAACTCAGGCCAGGCATGGTGACTCATGCCTGTAATCCCAGCACTCTGGGAGGCCAAGGCAGGTGGATCACCTGAGCTCACGAGTTTGAGACCAGCCTGAGCTAGAGTGAGACCCTGTCTCTAAAAATAGCTGGGCATTATGGTAGGTACCTGTAGTCCCAGCTACTTGGGAAGCTGAGGCAAGAGAATTGCTTGAGCCCAGGAGTCTGAGGTTGCTGTGAGCTGTGATACCACTGTTCTCTACCCTGGGTGACAAAGTGAGACTGTCTCAACAACAAAAAAAAGAACCTCAAACTCCTGGGCTCGAGCAATCCTCTTGCCTCAGCCTCCTGAGTAGCTGGGACTACTGATGCCCACCTCAAAGCCCAGCTAGTTTTTCTACTTTTTTTTTTGATACAGAGCCTCAAGCTGGGTAGAGTGCCATGGCATCACAGCTCACAGCAACCTCCAACTCCTGGGCTCAAGCGATTCTCTTGCCTCCGCCTCCCAAGTAGCTGGGATTACAGGCTCCTTCCAGAACACCCAGCTATTTTTTTGGTTGCAGCCATCATTGTTTGGCGGGCCCAGGCTGGATTCAAACCCGCCAGCTAAGGTGTATGTGGCTGTTGCCTTAGCCGCTTGAGCCGCAGGCGCCGAGCCATAGTTTTTCTACTTTTAGTAGAGACGGGGATCTCACTCTTGCTCAGACTGGTCTTGAACTCCTGAGCTCAAGCAATCCACTAGCCTTGGCCTCCCAGAGCGCTAGGATTACAGGCATGAGCCAATGTGCCCAGCCCTGGTTTTTATGTTTTTAAAGAATTGTTGGGGGAAAGAAAAAGAAGGTGATTGTGTGACAAGTGTCCCATAAAGCTTAAAGTACTGTCCAGCCCTTTACAGAAGTTTGCTGACCTCTTCTAATGCCATCCTTCTTTTTACACATGAATAAACGGGCTCAGAGAGGTCAAGCGGCTTCCGTAAGGTCACACAGTAAGTTGGTGGCAGGGCTGGGACAAAAGCCCAGACTCCTAACTCTTCTCTCAGAACCTCTCCTGTGTCTGTCAGCCTCACCCAGAAACCAGGGCTTCTCCCTGTGCCAGCCATCTGTCCCTCTGGGCACCTCCCTAGTGCCTATCTCCCACCCCAGACCTGTGCCCCGCCCTTTTGCTCACCCTCTGGCTCTACCTCTTCACTGAACTTTCAGTATGTGCACAGGTCTCCACAGGTAGAACCACTTGCACTTCAGCTGTCCTCTGAAATCTGGGCAGAGGTGGCAGGTCCTCAGCGTAAGCAAGGGTGAAGGTTTTACCTCAGTTTTACAGATGAAGCGCCTGAGACCCAGCCAGGAGTAGAAGCTGACAGAGCAGTCAGTGGGGCCAGCTCTCATGCCACAGCTGTCCCCTCCACCCTCGCCGTGTGGCCTAGTGTCATCTCTGCTGAAGGAGCAGGGGGACATTTTCCTGAAGGTGTACATACACATTCCATTTTCTGGCCTGAAGCAGAGTCATTTTGGGGTCTGAGCACTAGAGGCCTGGTCCATAGCAGAGGCCACTGCAGTCCTGGCATCACCAGCGGAATTGTTAACCCTTTGCAGCCTTGGTTTTCTTCATCCGTAATGGAAGGGGTTTGAACAAGGGTCACCTCTAACGTCCCTCTAGGTTCTGACATTTGGAGGTAGCTGTTGGCACAGGATTTGAAATTGGGAGACTTGTGTTCAAGGTTGTACCTCATCTCTTAGTGACTGGTGACTGTGGCAAGTCGCATTAACCTCCCTAAGCCTCAGGTCCTGCATCTCTAAAAGAGGGACACTTAAAATTTCTTTACACATGTCGAGTGGGTTATGGGAGCTGATACAGAATGAATGTGATTTTATTTATTTATTTATTTATTTATTGGGACACAGTCTTAGTGTCACTTTGGGTAGAGTGCTGTGGCCTCACAGCTCACAGCAACCTCAAACTCTTGGCTCAATCAATCTTCTTGCCTCAGCCTCCCAAGTAGTTGGGACTACAGGTGGCCATAACTACGCCGGTTATTTTTAGAGATGGGGTCTCACTCTTGCTAGGTTAGTCTCTATCTCCTGAGCTCAGGCAGTCCACCGACCCTGGCCTCCCAGAGTGCTGGGATTACACCATGCCTGGTGTGATTTTTTTTAAAAAGCTGATGTGAACTATTGCACCAGTGCCAAATCTAACATCATGAAGCTTTTGTTGTTCAGTGTTTTCTTCTAAGAGATTTGTAATTTCAGGTCTTACATTTAGGTCTTAGATTCATTTTGAATTAATTTTTATATATGGTCTTTGGTAAAGGTCCAACTTCATTCTTTTGCATATGGATGTCCAGTTTTCTCAGCACCTTTTATTGAAAAGACTTTCCTTTTTTTTTTTTTGAGACAGAGTCTCACTGTGTCGCCCTCAGTAGAGTGCTGTAGCATCACAGCTCAGGGCAACCTCAAACTCTTGGACTTAAGCAATTCTCTTGCCTCAGCCTCCCACGTAGCTGGAACTACAGGCACCCACCACAATGCCTGGCTATATTTTGGTGGTAGTTGTTGTTTGGCAGGCCCAGTCTGGGTTCGAACCCGCCAGCTCCCATGTATGTAGTTGGCACCCTAGCTGCTGAGCTACAGGAGCCCAGCCGAAAGGACTGTCCTTTAAGGGAGATGCTTTTTAAAGATACTAGTTATGCCTGCGTGTTGATGAGAGTGATCTAGTCGAGTGAGAGAAGTGGATGATACACGAGAAAGAGGAAACTATTTCAGGGATAAGGTCCTTGAAGGTGAAAAGACACAGAGGTGAGTTGGAGGGGTGTAGAGGCTGGAGGTGGATTTTGAGAGCAGGACGTTTACCCCCTGTAAGAGGAGAGGTGGGAGGATGAGGGAGGTTGCTGGAGTCGGTGCTGGAAAAGGGAGGTGTCCCTGTGCTGTTAGTGTGAGGCAGGCTGAGGAGAGAGAAGGGTGCACAGTTGTCCAGAGGGCTAGAAATAAGTTCTTGTGTGCTGAGGCCAAACTTCAGCTCCAGAGGGGTTTGGGCACCAAGGCCACATATGACTCCTATCTATTTGTTTTCAGCACCCCAGCAGCTCCCGCCACCACCACCACTGCCTCCACCACCGCCATCCCTCGTCCCCTTGGAGGCCACTGACAGTATGCCAGAGCTGCCACACCCACTCCTGCAGCAAACAGAGGACCAGTTCCTGTCCCCAACCGCAGCATGCAGCTCCCCTCTGATCAGCTTCTCCCCACCCTTGGACCAGGATGACTACCTGTGGGGCCTGGATGGGGGCGAGGGCATCAGCGACCTCTTTGACTCCTATGACCTTGGGGACCTATTGATTAACTGAGTGACCCTGTCTACCCCAGCAGCCTTGCCCCTGTCTCTACCTCCTCACAGACAGACTGGCAGTCTTCTGCCCACACAGGGGCATTGGACACTAGGTGCTGTCCTCAGGGTATGATGTCTCCTTTCCCGACTCCCTGCTGGCAGAAGCTGTCTGGGGAGAAGTGGAAGATACGGGTGAGGAGTCTATCACGGGTTGGGTCCTGTCCTCCCTAACAAAAGCTGGGCCAGGGAAGGCCTCTTTAGTCTTCTGACCTCTGACCACTCACTGAAGGACTAGATGAGGTGACCAGGTCCAGGGAAGGGCCCTGCTACCTCCTTTTGAGGGGTGATTAGGACCCTCAATTTACCAAGAAGCACTTAATGCCTTCGTATTTATTTCAGATTGAGTTTTGTTTGTCCTCCCTGAGTTTTAGCAGGGAGATTATTCTAGTTTTTAGTGAGACTGCTCCTCAGGTCAATGGGCACCTATCATTGTTGTCCCAGGGCCAGACTGGGCTTCCAGGGGCCCAGGCCAACACTCCCTGCATCCCTGGGAGTTAGTCTCTGAGGGCCGCCCAGTCTGCCTGACGCTAACTAATTGCACTTAGGCCTCCTGATTTGAGAAGATCCTGTCCCAGAGATGGTTCTAGGGAACCATTCCAGGGCAGGCAGTTCTGAGGCTCCTATGGAATTGCTTAGTTCTTCCACATCTTAGAACATAAAAATGATCTTTCTGGGCAATCAGCAGAATTGGAACGCAGGGCCATTTTACACCGAGGACCTGGAGGCAGAGGCAGCTCCATCTTACAGAAGGAGGAGATTAAAACAAGAAACTGTCGAATGCTTCCCCCTGTAGTTGCTGGTATCATCCTCTGCTTCCCTGGGAGGATTTTTTTTGCCATGTTTGTTGAAGGGGATGATTCTTTAAGGGCCTCCTCTTTCCCCCAGCTCTCACTCAGACCCAAGGACAGAGGTGACCAGGGCTTGGTGGCATGTTTGCTCCTTTTGTCACTAGAATGCTGAAGAGGTAGGTGATAGGGAAGGATCTTTGTGGCAGACCAGCCCCTAGTAGCTACTGGGGAGATGGATTCATGTGACCTATGAGGTTTGGGGGTCTTGAAAAGATCTTTCAGTTTCACCCTATCCGCCCAGTGGCTTCAACACGCCACATGGTACCTTCGACTCTTCCCTACCTAGATTTGGATTTGGATGCTGTGGGCTGAGCCAACACTGTACCTTCTGGGAAGAGGCAGCAGGGAGCTATGTTTCCTCAGGGTCTCAGCTGGGTAGCACTCCCTCCCCCCCCCCCCAAAGTTTGTAGCATTACGTTCGTTTAAGATATGAAGTTGGCTTTGTTGGGTTGCCCCTGAGCTGACTGGTATCTGAAGGTTGGGAGGTGGGCTTGTGTAGAGGTGGGGCCCAGTGTAAACTCATGTCACTAAGGACATTTGCTCACCTTCCTGGGCCCTCAGGTTAGCCCCCTCCCAGGAACAGTCAGCAGGTCACAGCTACCCTGCTCTGTAAACAGGTAACCTGTTTTTGTACACTTTACAGAAATGGCTTTTGTCTCCCCTCCCCAGATACTCATAGAAGACTCATTAGAAGCCTGTGTTGAAGTCCTGAGACCACCTTGGCCCTTGGGTGGGGACTGGGGTGCTGCATGGGACCTTGCTCGGGCAGGTGGACCTGGAGACAGCATTGCTATTCTCAGGTGTCCTCTGGGATGCCATGTAGCTATGTGCCATCTCTGAGGACAGAGATGTTTGACTCCCCTGCCTTGGGCTCTGTCTGGAGGTTTCTCATAGAGCTAAATTGAAGAAAAGGGTGAAGACTTTTTTCATCTGTGGGACCCACTGGGGACGAATTTAACACTGGTGTCTGGCTGGAATTCAGGCACTCTACCAAATGCTCATACACAGGGGTAGACAGAGGGGCTGCCCTCGGGTCCATGGCCTGTGTCCTGAGTGGCCACCTTTGTCCTCTCTGTGCCATCCCCTGGTCAAGGGGATGGCCCTCCCAGGTTCAGTCTTAGGCTTGGGGTGGAAAACAAGCTCTTGCCTCTTCTTTGCCAGTGGCATTTGAAACCTCTCAAGTTCCATAGAGTGTTTTCAGGATCCCATTTGAAGTGGTATTTCCTTTAGGGGCCAGGTAAGCTGTAAAACCAGGGCAAGAAACTAGTTTTTTGTTTGTTTGTTTTGTTTTTTGTTGCAGTTTTTGGCCAGGGCCGGGTTTGAACCTACCACCTCTGGCATATGGGGCAAGCGCTCTATTCTTTGAGCCACAGATGCCTCCCAGGAGTCTAGTTTTAATTTTTTTTTTTTTTTTTTTTTTTGTGGGGGGGAGACAGAGTCTCACTATGTTGCCCTTGGTAGAGTGCCGTGGCCTCAGCTCACAACAACCTCAAACTCTTGGGCTCAAGTGATTCTCTTGTCTCAGTGTCCCAAGTAGCTGGGACTACAGGCACCCATCACAACACCTGGCTGTTTTTTTGTTGTATTTGTCATTGTTTAGCAGGCCTGGGCCGAATTTGAACCTGCCAGCCTCAGTGTATGTGACTAGCTCCCTAACCACTGGACTATGGGCACCAAGCCAAGTTTTAATTTTCTACCTGGAAATTTCCTAGCTCTACCAGCAGTCCCCGATTTACCCATGTCCCCAGGGACATCAAGGCTCAAGGGCTTCAGGGAACCCAGCAGAATTATTCAGCAAAATTGAAGATTCCAAGAGACTTCCTTTTTAAAAAAAAATTTTTTATTTTTTATGAGACAGGCTCACTATCACCCTGGGTAGAGTGCATAGCTCACAGCAGCCTCAAACTCTTGGGCTTAAGTGATCCTCTTGCCTCAGCCTCTTGGGCCATAAGTATCCTTTTTCCATAGAAGTCCGGTCTGCCAGCTGACCAAGCTAGAGGGAAGAAGAGGGACGTGGGGAAGCTCCGAAAACTGGCTTGAGGATGGTTCTGACTTTGTTTTCCCTCCCCCAGTGTTCTCAGCCTCCATTCTGCACCGCGTTTAGAGCTTTAGTGAGTGAGTTTGGGTGCTTCAGCATCTGAATGCTGTGTGGCTTAGCGAATTTGAAGTGAAAGCCTTTTGGGGTTGTTTGGAAGCAGCTTTCTGGTTCTTGTCATTGTATAGAGGTCCCCACCTCATCCTGGGACTCCCCTTCTCCCACGAGAACCCTCAAAGACCATGGTGGCCACAGCTTGGCCAGCCTGCTGGCTCCAGGGTGACATGAAGAAGCCTTGTATGTGGCACATTTGTCTGGAGGGTGAGCTGGGCCAGAGGGAAACTGGTCCCTGTGCTGGGACTCTGTATGCGTCATTTTTCCCTGGCCTGGTCTTGCCTTGATCTTGCCTCCTCGATGAGCATCATGTAAGTCTCCTCGTGTTGTGATAGTTGGGCATTAAATTACAACTCTGTATGTCTTATCTTTATTGTGCTTTCTGAAGTTCATTTCCAACTGTGGGTCTGGTCCCCCCAGACATTTCCAACTGTGGGTCTGGTCCCCCCAGGCTGAGGGCCAGAGCACATGTTTGCCCAGCTGATTTCCTCCCAGAAACAGCCTCCTTTCCCCACATTGGCTAATTACCATGCCTGAATTCTTACCATTAAACCTGGAAGGAGGTTGGAGATCATTCTCCTCAGTAAATTACCACAAGAATGGAAAAGCGAGTATCCAACGTGCTCAATATCAATATGAAACCAGGCAGGGGTCCTCAAACTTTTTAAACAGGGGGCCAGTTCACTGTCCCTCAGATCGTTGGAGGGCCGGACTATAAAAAAAAACAACTATGAACAAATTCCTATGCACACCGCACATCTTATTTCGAAGTAAAAAAACAAAACGGGAACAAATACAATCACACCTCCTCATGTGGCCCACGGGCTGCAGTTTGAGGACCCCTGCGAGGAATAAATACATGTCCACTCAAGAGAAAAACACAATGAAGCTCAAGTGGGAGGAAGGGAGGGAAGGGAGGCAGGAGGATGATTGGGGGATGTCACCTAACAGGCACAATGAACGAGTATATGGCACACCTGGGGGAGGGACACAAGTACAACTTGGACTTTACTTAAACATAAATAACCTAATTATTGGTACCCTCACATTAATTTGAAAAATTTTTTTTTTTTTTTGTAGAGACAGAGTCTCACTTTATGGCCCTTGGTAGAGTGCCGTGGCATCACACAGCTCACAGCAACCTCCAGCTCCTGGGCTTAAGCGATTCTCTTGCCTCAGCCTCCCGAGTAGCTGGGACTACAGG